>CM041777.1:32155823-32247373 GCA_023374045.1 Limonium bicolor | reverse complement strand
CTAATGCACTTCCAATACGCAACTTACATCATCTTCTTCTACTCTAGTTCCCAAAGTGATTAGTTACTCAACTTTTACCTCCAAGACACCTAGTTAAGCTAGGTTCTTTTCCTTCTCATCAACACACTTAATTATCAATTTCTAGAGCAATTTCGACAGAGTCTCCCCCTATAATTTAACTTTGCCCACATGCATATTTCATCTCACATATTCAATTCCAATATCCACATCAATTTAGGCACCAACACCCCTTCTAGTTCCAGCACCTTATACAAACTCAACACCTAAAGCAACTTGGCTACAAAGCCCTTTACTCATCATATACACAACACAAGCTCAATTTCTATGTACACTTACCACAGCTCTTACACTACTAAAACAATATTATTTCTCATACTACAAGACATTAAAACTCATTCCAAGGTGAGCTCATTACCTTGTGATTTCTTTGACTTCTTTTCCTTTCTTCCCTCCTTCCTTCCTTGTTCTTCCATTTCCCTTCTTGTTCTTGTTTTTTACAATTAGTCAAGCTAACACCCATTATCCAATGGGATACACATATACTCAAGTGAATACACAACTCTAGAATAAACCCTAGAATTCAAGAGTTTGAAGCTCAAAAATGAGTGATTACCTTTCAGTCACTAGATGAAATGTTTGCCAGCTCAACCACCAGATTCCAGCTCCTTTCATATGCTAAAATCGGCTAGAGCAAGAAGCACAAGAGGGCTCAAAATCTAGAATTTTCAGTTGTGGAGAAAAGCTAGAAAAAAGGGATATTTGAAGTACTTTCTTACCTCAAACCATCAAGGGGTTGTTCTAGCTTACAATGGTGGTTTCTTCAAGCCTTAAATGAGCTTTACCCATGGAGATGAAAGTGGTGAATTTTTAATTTTGAAAAGAGGAATTGATCTCCTAAGTGAGGGGAGTTTCAATGGAACAATTTTTGTAATTTTTGGAGCTTGTTTGAGCCTTCAAAAATGGAGGTGAAAAGAGAGCTAAATGGAGGTCTTCTAAATCGCCATGGGATGGATGGGAAGAAAGATACTTCACAATAGAATACTTCCAATAGTCGTGTGACGGACTCTACTAGTTTACTAAATGAGACATGGGATGAACGCACTCCGTAGGAGCATGTGGGGCCTGACCACTATTTATAGGTATCAGGTAAGATAGTAATTTATCAGTATGGTACCCCATGCATTAGCAATAGTGTTAGGACAACGAGAAGTAGTCAACTCCGTACTACGGACATGATGCAGGAATTACCTCTAAGATGGACGAGAAGAGCGGCTAGTTCACCAACGGGCTAGAGAAACCAAGAACCTACACACAGAGTAGCAACGATACACAGTGAAGACAAGGAGACCCTTCAAAGATGATGAGGCAGATGACTAAACAAGAAACCACTATATGGATGAATAATATTGTAGAATCCCCATAAGGACCAAGCAATTGTCGCAATTATTAGACAAGCTAAATGCTAGCAATACTTAAGAAGGAATAATGGACTTTGGAATGTACCACTCACATGATGATTCGCGCATCTATCTGTTTGACTCTTTAGATATTGCTTCTTACAGTTTACGCCTCTGCACTTGTAGGACTGAGTGTTTTGGTATGCACTTGTTTAGTTATTAATCTAGTAGAAATACAGAAAGGATACAATGGCATCAACAAGAGTGTGTATCAAAGAACTACAACAGTGTATTTCGGGAACAAAACCACCAGAGACACGGAACAATCATCATCTTACGTTGACAGTAGGCTAGTACGTCTTGGTATTACAAAGACCAGTGCCCAAGACACCAAGTACTAACAAGAGCCAATGTCATATATACCTCAAGCCGAATATCGTGGGAGAAGACACACGAAGTATGCTAGTGATCCAAATAAGAGGATACACAGTAATGAAAAGAGGGAAATTGAGCCTATGTTCATGGGTCGCACCTCATACAGAGCGAGAGAGGGCCCATTATAATGAACTTGGAGAGAAGCACAAATACGTGCCTCACCCTTTATATATTTAGAGCCCAAAGGGGCTACATTCATACCGTCTCTCTGATATAGGAATAATCTACTCCAAAGGTGGAACACCACATGGAGTTAGAGAACTCTATGAGAGCCAATTATCCAGCGCTCCTTGTGGATCGCTGTTGATACTTGTGGGGTACGGGCGTAACCCTTTTTAAGGGGGTAGAGCCTCTGGCTGTGCACATGTTTGCACTGAATTCTGTGTATCTCGTATGCGGGGCATACAATATTGTGGGATGCGGGACATACGATGTTCATGTTTGCACTGAATTCTGTTATCTCGTATGCGGGGCATACCAATAGTTTGTGGGTATGCGGGGCATACGATGTTGGTTATTGGTATGTTTGTGGGTATGCGGGCACACATGATGTTATTTTTGATGTTTGTTTTTTCATTTTGTTGGTGTTGTTAAGTACGCGGGGGTACGTGTTGATTTGTTTGTGTGAGATGTGCACTTGTATGTATGAATTTTTATGAAATACTTAATGGCGTGTTTACACCCAGTGTAGTACCTTCCTTATGATACTATGATATTATATTGTTGTACCTTGTAATTTTTACTTAGGATATCGCTTAGATACGAAACGAATATTAGATACGAATGTGGATGATGATATGGTATGACACCTCGGGGAGGTTGTCACGTTTGGTAAACTGATAGGAAATGATGGCGCTGATGGATCGCCTATACCAAATTGTTTTGAATTAACGCCACAATTGAGGGCTATGTGCGTTATTAGCACAACATGATATGCGTAAATTGAAATACACATAGATATTCATTATGGGATTTATGGGTAGTTATAATACACCTAATTAAGTAAAGCGACTTCGGACGAAGTCTTTTTAGGTGTAGATTGAAATACCCCTACTTAATTAAATATGGATTGGACATATAACCAATTAAATTATGGCCTAAATAATAATGTGTACATTATTATGGGTATGTAACGACTTGTGAGCGAACGAACAATTAAATTTTGTACGAGCATATAATGTCTGAAAATATGACGACGTTACATATTAATACGGTCACGTACACATAAGGACATATACACAATGTTACAATATTATAACGTTGTACGTATAACTAAAAACGCGACACGATAATATAGTCGCATAGGTACATATAGCTAAAACACGACAAATAAAATAGTCGTATTCATATATAGAATAATTAATAACGTGACGTAACAAATAACCGCTTATATATATATATATATATAGTATATACAGCTAATAACGCGACATGTTAATACGTCGCACATATACAAGGGATAAGTATAAATAAGGCTGAAACAAAAAAGAGCAAACATGCTCTAGACAGGATTTGAAACCCGAGACCTCTCGTACCTTTCCCGTAGCCTTAACCAGATGAGCTGTGCTCGATTTCAGTAATAAATTGCAACGAATTATTACAAGTAGCATCTAACTATTACATAATATTAACAATCTAACAACTATCTACTGCTCCACTACTACCCAACTTGTCCGACACATATACATGGATAAGTGAACTTATTTTTTCAAAACATGGGAAGCTTCCCAAAGTAGCTAGAAAAGAAGTACCCCTACCAACCCATACTGCTACCACTATCATCGAATTCTCCTCCTTCTGTCAAAATCGTTTCCTTCCTGCTCCATCGCGAACAAAACAGAAGAAACATCGCTTCCTTCCCGCTCCATCGCGAACAAAAAGAAGAAACACTGCTACCTTCCTGCTCCATCGCGAACAAACAGAAGATACACTGCTACCTCCTATCCTCTCATGACAACAAACAGAAATAATAATGCAAGTTCTCTTCTGTCGTTCTCAGCTCCATCTCGGACAACCATTTCCTTCCTTTCCTTGTTTTCTTTCACGTCCAAAACCAGAAGCAACCCAGCTGCTGATACCAACGGTAGAGTAGCAGCTCCAGCTTCCTTCTTGTTAATCCAGGAGCGTAAACAACCCAGTTCCTTTTACTATTCCAAAACCACGAACCTCCACTAGACCTCCCTTGGCTGCTGTTACCTGCTGCAGCAAACAGAGTGGTGTTAATGTATGAAGATGAGACGTTCATCGACAATAAAAAAACAGAAGAGGAAAGCATTGGTTTTCATAACCTGTTCAAGGAGATACCCAACTTGTGGAAGGACAAGACACATACGGATGTCCCTGTTTGATCCGCCTACGAGGAAGAGTGTCCACGGTTCATCAAGTGATAGCGTCTACACAGGAGTCTCATCTCCACCATTTCGAGACAGAGAATGAGTCTCAGCTCCAGTACTACTGCATTCACGTACAAACAGAAGAGGCTTTATGCCCTCTCCATTCCATTTCTTCTTCGTAATAACCAGTGGAGTTTCCCCAATCTGTTCACTATTTCTTCCACGTACAAAAAAATGAGAGAACAAGCACAACCTCCGCTCATGTGGGTATCAAGACCCGAACTACACCTTGCTGTACCAGCCACGGTAAGGGATACCAGTACCACCGTTCCTTTCCTTGTTTTGCCGGTGGTGTTCCAAACCAGTCCTGACTTTATTCTTCTGTTTCCTCACGTAAACAGAGAAGGGTAGTGCCATGCTTCAAGCGATAACATACATACTCTGCCAGAGCTCATTCTCTCATTCTTGGTAAATCTCCTAACCCACAGCTACATATGTTCTGTGTTTTTTTCCATTCTTTTCTTGGGCTGACTGGTGAGCAAGGAGCATGCTCTGCAGCAACCCCACCTTCTGTTACATATGCGCCGCTGAAGAGTACTACTGCATCTGTACAACAGATTGAAGTAGAGTGCTGCAATCTGGAACCGCAGGGGCATAAGACATTCATTCCACTAGCGGTAATATACTTGAACTCTGCTTCTTCTCCTCTATATTATAATGCCGAGGGCTGGAGGTTTCTTCTGTTACACAAATGAATCAAATAATCATCACATAAACAGAAGCATAATCCTAGTTCTAATGGTAACAAAATTAGATGTTCCTACTATCACACTGTGAAACAATGATCAGTACGGTATAGGTCTTGCTGTTATAACAGATGAGACGTTGCTTTGTTTTCTGTCACACAACCGAAGCAAATGATAGGCAATATAAGGTAGTGCATATCACGGTTATTTTCCTACGTCCAAAGACGGAACTGAAGTATAAACCACATGCCCATCATAATAACAGAAGCCTCTGATTTCTTCTGTTGTCCTTTAAATTGAAGAGGGACCCAGACGGTTCAGTTGGAATCATTAATATACTCAAGCTTACCTTATGATATAAGATGGTTTTCATGGTATTTTGTGGTATGAATATATATATGAGCCGTGGGTTTGGATAGGATCATACGATTCAATTATGTATTAAAATGTTTAATAACATTTTGGGTTGATTAATTTAGTGTGCTAAAGACCTATAAGGTCAAGAAAGTTTATTATGGGTCAAAACATGATTTATAAAAATATAGGATATGAGTGATGTGAACCGAGACCAAACATGGTCTTAAATGACTAAACTATGTATTATAATGTGTTATAACATTTTTAGTTGATAATACAAAGTTTAGATGACATATAATGTCATAGGAAATAATTAAATGATTTTAGGAACATTAAAGAAAAACTATATATTTAACCGTAAACAATATAGTTTTTATAACATTTATGTGAAATTTTATCCAATGTAAATTAATGTAACAAGGCCAAGCATTTTAGGCCATTTATTTAGTTGCTATGTTAAGTTAAAAATGGATTTAAAATGAATTTTAGAACAAATATATATTACCGAAAAAGTTTGAGGATGAATTGTGATTTAAATAAATTTTAGAGACCGAATATAAATAAAGTCGAAAACTATATGTTAAAAGAGATATTCTATGAATTTTATTGAGTTTATAAAATATGGGGGTCAAATGGTAATTTTTGAGAAAGTGTGGCCAAAACCGCAAATACATAAACTTCTGGTCAAACTGAAAGTTATTGGGTCAACATAGACCATATTAGAAGGTTTGACCAAATTTAATTTCATAAATAATTAATTTATGAACTTATGTTAACATTATAAGTGGAATGTTGAATTTATAAAACTTATGGGGTATAAAACGTAATACCGAAAAGTAGAGGTGTAGTTTGGTTAATATGGTGATTATATCCTAAGTATGAAATCTGGGAATTTTTGGAATTATGTAAATGGGGTATATTGCTAAAAGAGTATAATATATGATTTTTGTGACATATGAAAGTATATTATAAATTTGGGTCAAAATGTAAATAAGAAAAGAATACTGGCTGGGAAAAGAAATATACCAAACAACTATGGGCTGTTCGGTAATATTAAGGAAATAACATATAAAAACTATATGTTATAAATAATATAATGTTTGAAGTGATGTAACATAGAATATGTAAAAATATTATAAGATTTGCGGTAAGAGCATAAATATGGGAAGTCAAGGGTTAAAAAAAAAACAGAACCTAAGGGTTCGTTTGTATTTTTCGGAAATATTGAAACTATAGAGTATACATACTATAAAATTCAAATGCTATAATATATGGTGAGTTAAGTATGTTATAAAAATTGTGGTGAAATCGTAATAATAATAAGTGTGGGGTTTGAAAGGAGATGAAATATTAAATATATGCCTATTCGGCAATTAAAGGGAAATATTACAAAACTATAGGTTATATCCTATTACAATGTTTTTGATGATATAAACAAGGTATTTATAGCATGCTATAAGTTGTGTGACTATATTGTAATAAATGAGAATTATGTAAATAAAGAAGTAATAGTGTATTATAAGTATATGTCATTTTCGGTTTATAAATATAAGTACAAAAACTTTATGTTAAAAGCTAATGACGCATAAAATATCATACAATGTGATATCAGGATATAAGTGTAACACTAAATAATGTTATGTGGTCAAAAGCATAGTTATAAAAAAAAAACTAGCATGCTAGCGCATACACTTATATATATATATACTTTATATATATCAAAATGAGATATAAACTATAGTATACATGACATAAATACTATGGTTAATATATGATTTTTAGAAGGTTAAATAAACCTTTGGATAAGGAATGAACATGCACCTAATATAAGGCTTCATGTTACATTAAGAGATCAACGTACATATTTACAAATATGCAAACCGGCGCAAATAACATGCACACATATATTATGGATTACAAACCATATAATAATAAATAATGAACATTGACTTGTTAGTATAATATATACTATAAAGTCATAAGGTTTTAAATAAATACAAATTGTCACATAATTGGGAAGTTGTATAAAATAAGGTATGTTAGAGAATAGTAATATGCTATGTAATATAACTAACGTTGCATGGAATGCAAACAACCATAGGTTATAAAATGTAACCATACATGCAACTAAGGTTATAACAATACCCATGCATGTGATGTAACAGTGAAGTAATGATACGAGAACGAACAATTTTGTATCAGGCATAACGTTTATAAAATACTATGGGATAGGAATATATTCCTACGTTTAAAAACGTTAGCCATGACGTTCGAATAAAACCGACGTCCTCGTAAACCGTATATTAATACATACTACGAGTAAGAGTTTAAGGATAATGATACCTTAACTATTAACAGTTGAAAGTCCGGGGGTGTAAACCGGGGTTATTAGCGTTATTCGGAAATACCGAATCGTATTGTCATGTGGGTTGACACTTAGTATTCTTCGTATTGTTAGACCGCCTGTTGGACGTGCGCGCTCGAGAAGCTTAGAAGTCCACATTGCGCACCCTTGGTCCACGGTGTACAGTATGTAAAGGGATTTGATCCGGGTTGTCCTGAGGAATTCCTCGGCTCGGATTTGTTTGATGATAACGTGGAATGTATGTATGTATTTATGTGTGTGATGTGTAGTTTGTTCACTGCATTAATTACACTAGTACAGAAATGGTCTATCGTAGCGCCCCTACCGCAGCGGTTGTAAAAACAACCGCTGAGATAGGCCGTTTTTAAAAATCCCGCAAACCTATCTCAGCGGTTGTTACTTACAACCGCTGCGGTAGGGTCAATTAAAAAAAAACGTCTATGGCAGCGGTTCCAACTAAGAACCGCTGAGATAGGTGTTTTTTACTAACCTATCGCAGCGGTTTCTTAGTTGGAACCGCTGCCATAGGGTCTTTTTTTTTTCCCAAATCGAGCTTCCCGTCACTCTCGCCTTCATTCTCTTCTGTCAATCTAGAACGAAGCAAGGCGACAGGCGAACTCGACGACGGCGATCTGAGCAGCTGACGCCTGCGATTCCTCCACCACCGCCACCGTCTTCTTCCTCGTCGCGCCACCGGTACTCGCCGCCGTCTCCGTCGCCATCCTTCCGCCAGGAGGCCAGTCGCAGGCGTCGCATGAGATTGCTGCCAGAACCCTAGGTTTGATTCCGAATTCGAACTTTGAAATCTGTAAATTATTGTCTTGTTGATTGAATAACTAGTTGTAATATAGTAATTGATTGTTAGTTTAGTTGTGTGTACATAATTTGAATTTAGATAGATTATTGAACAAGTATAAATAGTTGTGCATGTAAGGTGTTCGATAAAATGCCTGAGTTGATATTTTTGCTGTTTGTGCCCTCTGCATACAACCCAAAGTTGTAAAAAACGGTACGGGAATATTCTGTCACTATTACAATGATGCTAGTGATAATGCATCCTTGTTTCTTCAGTAATATATTACTAGAGATTATTTTTGGAAAAAACTACTAATGTTCGATAAGTAAGTTACTTGATATTTTATAGTATTATAGTACTTGTCAACTGTACGTGCTATATGTAAGTGGATGTTGCCCAAGCATACGTTTTTTATCCATTAAACTCAGATTCGATAAGAGATGTGATATGTTATTTACAGGTTATGTTAACTTGTGTTCTTTTTTTATTAGGAATAATTTTATAATTCTGGAGCATTGATCTACTTCAATCTTAATTTAATGATTGTAACCATATTAAGTTGAATAATAACAATGTTAGCGTGTTCGTTTTTACACTCAGATTTTTAGTTGATATAGTTATTATGTTCGTAAATATGAAGTTAGTTTTTTAGAATTTATAATTATTAATATAATTATTTTTCTAAAATTTACACTCATTAAAAATATTCTTTTTTAGTAACTAATTAAAAAAACTTTTTATTAATTTATACTTTTTATTAGTTAAGTTTATAGCTATAAGTTATCTTAATTAATTTTTATGGAATTTGCGGTGACTATATTTTTATAGTCACCAATTCAGTCACACTCTCTAATCTCATTAAATTAATAATATATTTTATACGACCATCATGGAGACAAAACGATGATACATTTTTTCCTCTTTTACGTGCTTAATATGATAATGCTTATAGTAATGGATTTCTTGCCCCCCCTAATATTATTACCTTGCTTCACCGCTGTCTGCAGTAATTGGGGTGGTCTCTGTGTCTCTTTCTTCCTCATTGCTTCTGTTGTGCAGCATGAGCTGAAAGGTAACATCTTCATCTATCTTTTTTCTCTTTTTTATTTTCTTAATATGATAATGCTTATAATAATGGATTTCTTGCCCCCCCTAATATTATTTCCTTGCTTCCCCACTGTCTGCAGTAATTGGGGTGGTCTGTACTTCTTCTTCCTTATTTATTCTGCTGTGGACTAAGAGTGAAAAGGTAACATCTTCATCTATCTTTTCTCTTTGTGTGTTTAATTAATTACTGCGAAAAAAGTGGTTGTGGTTAATATTGAGTGATTGTGAATAAGGATGGTTGCTGCCATTGTTGAATTTATTTGTCGTGGTAAATAAGATGTTGGTGAATGCTTAATGATAAGCATGGGATTAACACGATTACGCAAAGGTCATGCCGAATTTTTTCTAGAATCGTATTAGTCTTATTAATTAATTTTATTTGTTATTGTGTATAACAATCTTTACTTTTCTTTGTCAGGTCTTCTGAATCTGCTATTGGATTTGTACCAGTACTTTCCCAGCCCATCACCAAAGCAGTCTCCTAGCTTCCCCTCTGTACAACCTTAAACAAGTAAGTAATTAAACTTTATTTTTTGTTTTAATAATGCAATGATTTGTTGAAGTTAAATTAAATGTGTTAGAATTGTTAGAATAAGGCTAGATTAGTTACGTTGGAACGTTAGAGTACTTAGGCTACGTTAGTTTGGTTGGAACCATAGAGTAGTGCTGAGTTTGGTTGCAACCGTACATCCAGTAGAAACATGCTCCATATACAAATGCAGACAAAACTGAAAGACAAATCAATCAATCTGAAACTTGTTTTGTTTTCACATATAGAATGGAGCGTGACTGGATGTACGGTGATCGAGGGGATCACTACTTTGATGAGAAGCTGAAAGAGTTTATCAAAGCGGCAGTGCAACACAAGGACAGAACAAAGGCGGACAATATTTCATGTCCTTGTGTTGACTGTGGGGTCGTAAGGAAATTTGTAGACATTGAGGAAATTAGATTTCATCTTAAATCCCGTGGATTCATGCCACATTACAAAAGATGGAATTTTCATGGAGAAGATGTTGCAGCTAGTGCTTCAACATCATCAAGCTCATGATCCACGTTACGCAAGTACCGCCCCACACCTTCAATACCATCAATGAGTCGGTACCGTTAAGTGATTCAGGATTCGATGACAGTGAGACCACTCACCATGATGAGCAAATGGATGAAATGTTAGAAAATGTTGCGGATACTTTTGTCGATAAGCCGGAAGAGTATCAAAGATTGTTGGACGCATCAAAGACACCTTTGTACCCTTCGTGCGTGAAATACACAAAATTGACTGCTGTACTTAATTTGTTCAACTTAAAGGGGAAATATGGAGTTGGTGACAAGTGTTTCACTTCATTTCTAGAGCTGATACATGATATGCTTCCTGATGAGAATGGTCTTCCTACATCCACCTATGAGGCAAAGAAATGGATGTGTCCAATGGGAGTTGAATATAAAAAGATTCATGCTTGCCCAAATAACTGTGTGCTCTATAGGGGTGAATACGAACATCTAGACAAGTGTCCTAAATGTTTGTTGTCCCGGTACAAGGACAAGGATGAGGATTCCTCCTTTCAGAAAAAAATCGTCCAGTGAAATTATTGTGGTACTTGCCGATAATTCCTAGATTCAAACGGTTGTTTGCCAACCCGAAAGATGCGAAGAACTTACGTTGGCACGCGGATGGTAGAAAAATTGATGAAAAATTAAGACATCCTGCAGACGGACCTCAGTGGAGAAATATCAACAGAAATTCAAACATCATTTTGGGATGAGGATAGGAATCTGAGACTTGGATTGTGTACCGATGGGATGAACCCGTATGGCACGTTGAGCAGTCAGCACAGCACTTGGCCGTGCTACTAGTGATCTACAATTTACCGTCATGGCTGTGCATGAAACGAAAATACATTATGTTATCACTCCTAATTTCTGGTCCAAAGCAACCTGGTCATAACATTGACGTATATCTTGCACCACTGATCGACGATCTGAACTTGTTGTGGAATGAAGGGACAGTGGTATATGATGCTCATGCGAAAGAAAATTTCACACTGAAGGCGATGTTGTTCTGTACTGTTAACGACTTTCCTGCCTATGGGAACTTGTCAGGATACTCGGTGAAAGGATTCAAAGCGTGTCCGGTATGTGAGGATGACACATGTTCAGATCGTCTGAAGCACTGCGGCAAAAATGTTTACATGTGTCATCGACGGTTTCTTCCAGTAGACCATCCTTACCGTTCGAGAAAGCGAAAGTTGTTCAACAATGAGCACGAGACTCGTGTGGCTCGTCTGCCTTTGAATGCAGAGGAAGTGTATGCAAAGGTAAAAGACATTCAAAATGTCTTTGGAAACACATCCACGCCGCCGAAGAACATTTGGAAAAAACGTTCCATTTTTTGGGATCTACCGTATTGGCGGCATATGCCTGTTCGACATTGTTTGGATATCATGCACATTGTGAAGAACGTCGGTGAGGCAGTGTGTGGTACTTTGCTCAACATACCCGGCAAGACGAAAGACGGATTGAAGGTGAGGAGAGATATGCAAGAGTTGCGCATACGAAAAGAACTACACCCAATAGAGGATGAGAAGCGAACATATCTACCTCCTGCGTGTTATACCCTCTCTAAGAGTGAAAAATTAAGTTTTTGCAAGTGTTTGCACACATTGAAGGTACCATCTGGGTACTCTTCAAACTGGAAGAACCTAGTTTCTATGAAGGATTTGAAACTGTTAGGCATGAAATCTCATGATTATCATGTGTTAATGTTGCATCTTCTTCCAGTTGCAATACGAGGGATATTACCAGAAAATGTCAGAAATGCTCTAACTCGATTATGTTTCTTCTTCAACGCTGTCTGCTGCAAGGCAATTGACTCAGACACCCTCGATGATCTGCAACATGAAATTTTGTGACAATATGCCAGCTTGAGATGTATTTCCCACCATCTTTCTTTGACATAATGGTGCATTTAGTAGTGCATATTGTCCGAGAGATCAAATTGTGGTCCGGTCTACTTACGTTACATGTATCCTTTCGAACGATATATGGGGATTCTGAAGGGTAGAATGAAAAACAGATATAGACCGGAAGGTAGTATCATCGAAGCAACAGTGACTGAGGAAGTCATAGAATTCGTGACAAGTTATTTGAACGATGCAGAGTCAATTGGTATTCCCAAACCACGTCACCATGGTAGATTTAAGGGTAAAGGAGTTATTGGCAAAAAGGTTGTTCATATCTCTCGTGATCTTATTAATCAGGCACATTTGTTTGTACTACAACACCTTGAGGTTGTTGAACCCTACTTCGATATTCACATTGCTAAGTTGAGTCGACAAAACCCTACCAAAAACCGTATCTGGCTTAAAAAAGAACAAAATCGAGTATTCGTCCAATGGTTTAAGGAATATGTGTTTGAGCAAGCTTCATTGAACCCCGAAGATGTCAGTGAAGAAATCAGATGTCTAGCTGTTGGTCCTGGAACAGATATTGTATCGTTTGAAGGGTATGACATTAATGGATGCACATACTACACTGCACGCCAAGATGCTAAATCAATACATCAGAACAGTGGGGTAAAAATTGAAGCATCGGTGACTGAATATGGTCTAGGTAACCAGGTTCAACCAATGAGCAGTAGTAGTTGGTATTATGGTGTGATAGAGGACATATGGGAACTAAACTATCACATTGATTCGTTTCTATTGTTCCGCTGCAATTGGGTGGACAACCGACATGGGCTCCAAAATGATAAAGGACTTATTTTGGTTGATCTTTCACGTGTTACAACTAATAAGGAAGATCAGTTTGTGTTGGGTAAAGACTGTGACCAGGTGTTTTATGTTGAAGACCCAAAAGCTAGTAGATGGCATGTTGTTCTTCCAGGGAGAAGACCGGTTTTGTTTGAGGATGAAAACAACGACGATGATGATAATGAGATGATAGATGAACTTGTATCGTTGCATACAGGGTTGCATGATTCAACTGATGATTTACAAAATGATGATGTTCAGACCATCTACGCTCGATCAGACCATAATGAGGGGGTTTGGGTAGAAAACAGATCATGATATATGTTACTATGTCTAGGTAACACCATTGGTTGAAATTACATTATATAATTTGTATTATTGTTGTTACAATGTTATCAGAATTAATTATTTATGTTTATTTTTGCAATTATACATCGTTCCATGAATATTGATCTAATGTGTGTGTTTTTTGTTCCTCAGTGGATGATGATCCTATTGATGATCCTATAGGACGACTGCTCCTGACTGGGGAAACTCAGCCACAGCAGAGTAGACCGGCAAAACGCACCACACGAGGTGGTAAAAAGAAATCAAAGAAAGCAGACGTAGAGACCACCCCACAGCAGACCGAGACAGCAGGGCCTTCACAGGAAGGACAAGAGTTAGAAGTTGCTCCTCCGCCTCTCAAGAACCCAAAAAACGAGGGGCAACCCGTGGGCTGAAAGCAAATAGAGGCCCCCCGACAAAGCCTTTGGAGTTCAATGAATTTAATCAGCCCACCGGTACCTGGAAAAATGATTTCACTGCTCTAGCCAGGCATTTGGTGAGTACATATTTCAATATAAACCATAATTGGAAGCAAGTGCCTCAGGCGTTGAAGGAGCAGATATTTGAACGTCTCAAGGTATTTGTTACACTTAATAGTTTGTTTTAAGATTTATATAGTTACTTTTTTACACTAATCCATTTTTTTGTGCATATAGGACCGATTCTGTATAGATCCTTCTCTGAAGGATGATGTGATGAAGGGGATTGCCACACAATTCAAAGACTTCAGATCTCTGCTCACGAGGCAGTACATTTACTGTGAGGAGCCCGCAGAGATAGAGGAGGCAGAGGTGAAGATGTGGATGATCGGAGACCACCGTGGCAAAAATATGATGGTATTACTGAAGAGCAGTGGAATGAGTTTGTTGCGAAGCGTTTGACCCCTGAGTTCAAGGTGAGTTTCACACTATTAGTTGTTCTTTTGTATGATAAATGTTTAAAGTGTCCTTAGAGTTCATTTGGTTAATTCGTCTTTTTCATATATTATTTGCATAATTTGTCTTTTCATACATATATGTAGGCTATACGTGAGAAACAACAACAAAATGCAAAAAAAAAATCGTTACCCCCATCACATGGGGAGTACAAGTATTGCTCAGCGTGTACCGCAGTGGGAGAAAGAGGGGTTGCTGCCAGCTGGCTCGAATGTCAGCGAACGAAGGATGAAGGTTTGGGACTTAAGTCGACGGAAGAAACCTTCAAATCCGGCGGCACCTGCTGAGTATGATGACGCCACGAGAGAGGTCATCAACCAAATGGTAAGTGATTTTTAGTTTAAAAATGTTTATTATATTTATAGAGTAACAATAGCAGTTAAATAAACCGAAGTATCCTTATTGACTTATTAAACTCCATAACAGGAAGAGTTAAGCTCCCAGATCACCCAGGGCAGTTTGCAGCCCGTTAGGCAGGATGATCCACTTTCCCGCGCTCTCTCGGGAAGAAGGATCATCCGGGTCGTGCCGTAGGCTTTGGTGGTCATGTCGGTATACGCCAAGCCTTCGGTAATCCTGGGTCGAGACACGGTGCAGGAGGGAGCATTTCATATGAGGAGCACTTACGCCAGAATGCGGAGCTCGAGCAGCGACTACGAAGTGAGTTTCAGCAGTCGATCGCTCAAGCTATGGAGATGATCCGATCTGAGAGGATGAGTCAGGAGGTTTCTAGACCGCCAGATCAGGCACAAGCATCAGAGCCCGCAACAGTGCCTCCCAGTAGTGTTCACTCCGTCAACCCATTTCCATATTCATCTCTCAAGGTTAGAACAACATGTTAACTACAAATACAAAAAAAAACAAATTATACACTTGTTTATGTGCATCTAAAATCTTTAATTTTGAAAATTTAGCAACCAATTGACTGCACATTGTTCCAAGTGATTGGCGTTGACGAAGTCGAAGTAGGGTGGGGAAAACTTTTCAAGTCTTCTGCTGGAGACACCGTGAGGAATGCAGCGCTCCGAGAGTACCATGGCCGGGTGCTTGTTGAAGGTTACGCGCCTGCTTACGCGGATTGTCAGATACCGGTGCCCATTGCTGCAGACATATCCACCCTTCGTCAAGCTGAATCCGTGACAGTACAGTGGCCCTGTAGATTGATTAAGCTTGGGGAGCAGCAGGTAACCCCATGAAAAAACTTATTCTTTAACATATCCTAGAGTAGAAATATACTTATTAAATAATATATTAGGAACACATTCAATCAAATTCTGGTAAGGCAAAAGGAAAGAGAGTTGTTCCACCAGCTAATCCTTCGATGGCATCCGCGACTAGAGTTGTGATGAGATCGAATTTGCTACACCCGGCGGTTCTGAATGCCTTACCCCCCATGCTGAAACTGTTGCACTCCACACTATTGATGACGCCGCCGGAAGAGATTCGGTTACAATGGAACCAAGACCGGATCTTTTTTACTATACAGGCGCTCAGAGTTTTGAAATCTATCTTACTGATTTTGTGGAGTTGTTCACGAAGGATTGGTTGAGTGCGTCGATTCTCAAATCGGCTTGCATGTGAGTAATTAGCATACCTTGTACACATTTTACTCTGTATATTTGAAAATTAAATTCATAATTGGTTTCTTTATGTTGTGCAGGTTTGTTGATGACAAGGCGGTCCAAGTACATGAGAATAGTAGTTTCGGGTTCTTATGCCCTGACTACTGTTCAGAAGCTAATATGGGATCTGACCCCCAAGCTTTGGTCCAGTACTTGTCGTGTCGATACATTCGTGTGCACTTGCTGATAAATCTTACATAATGCTGCCTCTTCATCAAGGGTAAGAATTTTATCTAATGTTCAATT
Organism: Limonium bicolor; assembly: GCA_023374045.1. Classification (NCBI taxonomy): domain Eukaryota; kingdom Viridiplantae; phylum Streptophyta; class Magnoliopsida; order Caryophyllales; family Plumbaginaceae; genus Limonium; species Limonium bicolor. Next base: position 32,230,937 of record CM041777.1, on the reverse strand, counting down.
TTTTAAAAATTATGATATTTTTATTATGTAATTGATTGAAAAGTTCTACTTGTATTGTAATCTATGAACAGCCGACACTGGTCTTTGCTCGTTCTATGTATAAAAAGCCCAAGAGTCCTGCAGCTTGACTCAGCATCTCGAATCCCAAGAGGCCACTTATATATAACATGTTGATGAGGTGATGAATTTACTTAACTTGATTAATTAGCAATTTTTAGTTATTTCTTAATCATCCGGTTGATAACTTTTACTTTATCTGTGCGTATGAATTCTAGTGCCTTTGTATCTGTAATGACGCAAGTCCGAGGAGAGAGATTTAAGAAGATTCCGTGGAATGTAGTCAAGGTATTTTTGTAGTCCTTATTCAAATTTTGTAATATGTTCATTAGTTTTAAAATAGGAACAGCATTATAATTTATGTGTTAAATCGATTTTGAATATGTACGTATATACATGTGCAGTGTCCACAGCAGCCGGGAGGTTCGGAATGTGGCTACTATGTCATTCGGTTCATGAGTGACTTGATAGCGGGACCGAGACTCTTGCCAGAGAAGTCTCTAGACCTGGTAAGTAGCATTCTCGAAATATTTGGTTTTGTAGATAATTTTTAACATTGATTCTTAAACTCAAAGTATTATTAATTAGCAACTAATCATATTTTTTTGTGTTAATTCCAAGGCTTTTGAAGAGTTGGTAGACGATTACAACCAAGGACATATAACCGAGGTGCTCGAAGAATGGGCAGAATTCATGAGCGTTAATGTAGGTTGCTTCTAGGGTTGGTAGGATTGAGTAGGATGATTTTGGAATTCTCATGAAACAATTGTCGTTTCTGTAAAGATTTTGTTGATGTTAGATTAATTTGCTCAAATTTGTAAATGTAAATGGATTATTGCCCGTAGATAGGTTTGGTGGCTATTTAAATGGTGAAATGGTTGATCTAATGCCCCAATGTGGTGGCATTGTTAATTGCTATATCTTAACAGGTTTGATTGATTTTGGGTGTGTGTGGTAGAATTGTAGGGTGGAATGGAAAAAAAAAAAAAAAAAACCTACTGCATTGCAGCGGTTCTTAATAAGAACCGCTGCGATAGGTGGTTTTTTTTTTTAAAAAAAAAAAGGTCTATCGCAGCGGTTCTTAGTAACAACCGCTGCGATAGGTGGCTTCTTTTTTTAAAAAAAAGGGTCTAAACGCAGCGGTTTTAGTAACAACCGCTGCGATAGAGTACCTACCGCAGCGGTTGTCTACAACCGCTGCAGTAGGTGTTTTCACCTACCGCAGCGGCACCCATCACAGCGGTTTTCAACCGCTGCCATTAGGTACCAAACAACCGCTGCGGTAGGGTCTTTCCTACTAGTGCCCTAACTATCTGTCCCCAGTTCTTGACTTCTAATTCCCTCCATATTGGTTCCAACGATTTTTCCAAACCTCATTAGTATACCACACTCCAAAACAAGTGTTTTACTGATTCTCTACCATCATGACAAGTCACAATTTTCCTCAGTCGTCATCCCCCAATTTCTCACCTATCCTTAGTTACACGTCTTCCGTAGACTGCTAACCAAGTGACAAAAACGAGTGTTGAGGGAAATTCCCTTTGCTCCGCCAAATCACTTTGTCCCACTCCACCACTGGTTCTTTTTTGAACATCTTCTCGTAGCACTTGCTGATAGAGAAGTACCCATTCCGACATGGCCAGTTAATTGAGCTGCCTTCACCAAAGTGCTCTACCATAAGCTGTCGGCTCCTCATAAGGTTTCTCCAACACCAAGAGCTTCTGTCAGGGCATGTACATCCCAGAGTATAAATGCTTTATATAGTATTCAATGCACCCATTTGACCCACAATGTATCTGCATTTGTTTCAATATACCACAGTTGCTTACAAATGGCTGCCTTGTTCCATGTTTCTAGGCATTTTACCCAATCCTCCAGACGACTTCGGTTGAACATTTTCTTCCAAGCAATACTTGTTTTCTTGGAGTTGGTATTACCTACCCATAGAAAGGCCCTACGATAGCTATGACTTCCTTAATCACTTTTTGGGAGGGCAAAGATAGACATCCATAATTTGCATAGAAAGAAGTACCGATTTGATGATTGCAATCTCCCTGCATAGCTGAGGAACCTAGAAGGCCAACTCTGAACTTTCCCCACAAGTTTGTCCACCAGATCCCGACATTCCAGTGCGGAAAGCTTGGTAGACTGAGAGGAACCCCCAAGTACTTAATGGCAACTTCTCCTCTAGATTGTAGTTAACTCGTAAGTAGGTCTTGAAGTCTCAGTAGCCCCAGCCATGTACACTTTGGTTTTGTTCATATTTGCTTCCACCCCCTGACACCTTAGAGAAGCATATAAATAGAGTCATCATCTCCTTAACAGCCCCATGCTTTGCTTTACAGAAGAACATGAGATCATCTGCAAAGCAAAGATGTGTCAGATTAAGCTTCTTGCACTTCGGATGAAACTGAAACTCTTTCATAGTCTTAAGGCTCATAAACAACCTGCTTAGGTATTCCATACACACTACAAAGATGTAGGGCGATATGGGATCACCTTGTCTCAGACTTTTCTCCTCCCCGGGAAGAAACCTTTCAAACTCCCATTAACCACCACTGAATAGCTTGGGTGGTAATACACTCCATGATCCATCCCACAAATTTAGCCGGGAAATTAAGTGTTATAAGGATGTCATGGACAAAACCCCAATTGATACTATCATAAGCCTTCTGCAGTCCACTTTCATCATACATCTAGGCGAGATGACGTTTCTCTTGTATCCCTTAATCAATTCTTGACAGAGGAGGACGTTATGGGAGATGGATCTTCCTTTAACGAACGCTGCCTGGTTTGGGCTGATGATATTTCCCAAAAATCCTTGAAGTCGATTTGCAAGAATTTCACTAATAGTCTTGTAGATCACATTACAGCAAGAAATAGGCCTAAAATCACACGCACCTCTTGGGTTCTCCTTTTTTGGTAGAGGCTGATTGCAGTACAGTTGATTTTCCTTAGCAATCTACCTGATGAGAAGAACTCTTTTACAGCTGCACACACTAATGGCCCTGTCACCCCTGCCACCTCCCATGTGTCTTAAAAAAAGCACTGCTATAACCATCTGGGCCAGGTGCCTTAGAGTCAGGAATAGAAAATAGGGATGTCTTTATTTCCTTATCCAATATCCCTCTGCACAGTTCAGATTCTGCACAGTTTGGGATCGTTGGGCCCCTGTTAACTACCTCTTGGTCAATCTTTACACAGCTAGTAGACAACCCCAAAAGTTTCTCAAAGTACTTAACTAATTCTCTCGAATCTCATCTGGTTTGGTTTTACATTCACCATCCTGCCCATCAAGAGAAATAATAGTATCCTAGCATGGCGCCTTTTGATAATTGCATGGAAATACTTCGTGTTTTGTCTATGGATTTTAGCCATTCACAATGACTCTTCTGCCTAAGGAAACTGTTCTCCGCAATGGACATCTGTTTCAAATGACAAGTAGCGATTTTCTCCTCTCTGACAGCTCCTCTTTTGTAGATCATCCCTTAGTCTTTCTTGAATGCCATTTCTTCTTTTTCAGCTTCATCCATCTTACCACTGATATCTGAAAAATGATGCTGGTTGATTCCTTTAAGGCTACTTTTTAGCTCTTTCAGCTTACTACACACTTGATCCATCATCTTGCCACTATGCCTTCGATCCCAAAATTTTGTAACTGTTTGCTGGAATCCTGGATAAGAGCTCCACATCTTGCAGTACTGAACGGTTTAGGGCCAAAATTTACATTCTCCTGGATCTTAACAATAACAGAGCAATGATCTGAAATTCTGGAGCTAGAAAGCTTGCAAACGAGTTAGCAAACTTTAGAGTCCCATAAACATTGGCCAAAGCTCTATCTAGCTTTGACCATATAGTGTCCCTTGTTCATGTTTATTCCACCAGGTATAGGTGAAACCCGTAGACTTAGATCATCAACTCCAAGAGTGTGTAAGCAATCCTTGAATTCAAAATCTCAAGCCTAGGGACATTTTACCTCCCACTCGTTCATCTCTTGATTTCACAACATTAAATCTCCTAAGATAGTCCAGGGGTTGGAGATAGAATTATTAACCTGCACAAACTCTCTCCCAAAGCTTCCTTCTGTCCAGGTAGTTATTTGAAGCATACACAAAAGAAACATCAAAAGTGTGGTCATTAATCTTGTCAACGGCTTCACAGTGGACCAGCTGATCTGTCATAATAATTGGACTGATATCCCACCGGGTCTCATCCCAAAAGACAATTATACGAGCCTTCTCAACATACCCCAATATTAGACAAGTCTTCCAGCTCCGAAAACTTTGCTGGTAACATTTTCCAGATTATTTCGTGCGATCTTAGTCTCCAAAATACACCAAAGAGATACCATTCTTCTTAACCCACCTTCTTAATATGTTGATATTAATGATAAAGTAGAAGAGTATGATACAAAAGCTACTAGAAATACCATAAAATTAGTGAAGTGTTAGAGATAAAAGGATAGCTAACATATAATCACTATTTATAACACCAACATAGTTTAGTTACTAAACATAGACATTTAACCCCAAAACAGTTACTAACACTGAATAATGTTAAGAACATCTGGATCAACGATGTCACTACCCTCAACGATCAAACAAGTTGAGGATCAACATTAGCGGAAAGCTGCACTAGTTCCATTTTCAGCATCAACACTTACCTTCTCATCAACCGTTGAATCGCAAATCAGTCTGCCACATCACTTCTCTGTACGTCCTCCCTAAGTCTTTCATACATCTACATCACCAACACCTAGCTCAGAACCACTGGTGCAGTTCCTGTCAGCAGCGAAATTGAAAGAGCCACGATGCCCACAAGACTTGAAAGGCACTGAGCTTGGTTTGTTTGGCAAATTCAAGCTCCAGAAGAAATGTTCCATCAACAAAGGCTAGGAGCTCATTTGTTCTAGAGAGATGTTCCTTCGAAACTGGACAGACAATCCTCGCGTAGGATGCAGAATACTGGTGTGAAAAGTTCTTGAAAGCAAAAGATATACTCTGGCCAACTGAAACTAAGAGAAGCAACAAGGGTATAGTAATATCTGCAGAACAACATCACACATGGCATCATTTTGTAGAATGGTCTCAAGAAGCCGAGCAACATTAATAACTAAATCAGGAAGAAAAGTTTCAAAATGTGTTGCACGTCATCAAGAGCATAAGTGCCAAGCTTAAAAAACACATCAAATTCAGAATATCATACCTCATGAGAACTGTAAAAATGCTTGTTGGTGCAATTCTCCAGAATACACATGACAACCCGTAAGATCTGCAGTACACAACGGCTTCAGGAAATGGAGGATCAAAATTCAAAAATCATCCTCAAGCTGCAAATTCTTCTATGGCTTTATATGCGTTTCTCAAATAAACATCAAAATGATTAAAAAGGTCAACCCAGGGGTGAAAATCCTCGTGAACAAGAAACAGAAATTATCAATTGCCATGTCATTTAAAATATATAATGCATCAGTTCCAAGAAAATCACCTTATTGAAGTCCCATACAAATATTTTTAAGCGGTTCCTCTACACTTTCAAATGGAGCAGTAGTGACACCATTGATGAATCCTTTATCTTTGGGGGGCTGCAACAAATAGTTGAAAAATAAAAGCTCATGTTGCTCTAATTGACAACAAAAACTCCAAAACATGACAGAAGCTTAATAGAAAAGGCGATTTAGGATGCAAGATAAACAAGAAAATAGGGAAAGTATGACTAGTAATGAGCAACCCACGTGACTGCACAACATCACTTCTCTCAAAAGACCCTGTTTGAATCCCCTCCATCCCCCATGTCTAAAAGAATTGAGAAACACATAGACCTTGTCCCATTATTTTTGAATGACAAGCAATTCCATATTAAAACATACAGTACTATCTGTGAAAAATCAATTTCTAGCTCACCACATAAGTGAGTCATAAGCCACAACATCACTACACAGTTTGGACTACTCTTGTTGAACCTATTTGATAACCCATTACCAGTTTGGGCTACTCTTGTTGACAATGTAAGTAGTGACACTGGACATACATTGCATGCTCTGAACAAAAATTATAACATCTTTTGGCGGACAATCTTTAACCAATATGTGCAATTAAAAAAGAAAGGAGTCAGGTTAACATAAAACCCCCAGAGAATTAAATTTCAAGCTTCAAAACTATCACACAAAATACAAAAACAAAGGGATTTTATTTTTACTTCACTGAGCATCGATATAGACAAACAATAACCACCCTGATACGAGCAACACGTTAATTTGATTAAACCCAGAATCAGAAGCTCAATCCCAGGTAATTTGATTAAACTATATACAATCAATTCTTAATTGTTTGTTCTGGGTTATGAGGCTGAATTGTAGATGTTCAGATTAATTCATATTCTTCTTAGTTAACTATTAACTAGTTTAGTATAATTTATCAGCATTGTTAATGACTTTTCCATAGTAAGTCATTTCCCATGAAAGATCTATATAATCTTTTGTGCGTGATTTTATGTATTCATTACTACATTAAACTTAATTTTTGATCCTATAAGCTACTAGCATTGAAGAGTGGAAAGCAAATCACAAGAAAGTTCAAGGTATTAATCTAGGTTCAGAGAGCTATGGATGGAGTGACAATGGGAGTGAAATCAGCAGCTCAAATATCAACTTGGGTATGTCCACTACAGCTACACCAACTCTAATTGATTTTCTAACCGGTTGTTACCTCTATTGTTGTTAAAAGTTGAACGAAAGAGAAAGTTGAACAACGTTAAAATTTGAGAATACAAGTATAACTATAAGACAACTTATACTCAGTTTGTGATCCCGTAGGCAAACACAGACACCAAAGAAAGTCTGACTAAAAACAACTACTCATCTAAAGTTTAACTTATTACTAGTAAATAGGGGAAACATTCGGGTTGATGGGTCGGGTTGAAGCTCACCCATATCCAACCAAATTAAAATTGTATTGACCCAACCTGACCCAATAATAATCGGGTTAAAACTTCAATCCATACTCAACCCATATAAAATCATTGAACCCAAACCTGACCTATTTAACTCATTTAAATACAAATACTCTTGTAATGATTAGTCGTTCATAAAAGCATGCACATGACAGTCATTTATTTCGAATCATTGTGTCAACATTTTGTTAAATGGGTCAATAATCTTAACTCATAGCCGTTATTTGTGCGGATAAAATAGTGTGAACGGTGGAGTTTGTGCGACTAATGATTGACATAGTATTTAGGTTTTCAAACAAACAGTGAATGATGGATATAGATGGCCTAAATAATTTATTTGGATTTATAAAATAATTATTTGTGTGGACCTAAAGAAGTGATAGTATGTATTTTATTTGATATTATACTAATGGTTATAGAATTAATACATATCTAAGTAAAATATATACATATACATATTTATTTAATTATTTTTAATGAAATTAAGTAAATGGGCGGGTTGAATTCGGGTTAGGACCCTTAACCCATACTCAACCCATATATTTAATAGATAACCCTACCCGACCTAAAAATTAAATGGGTCAATAATCTTAACTCATACTCACTATTTACGGATTGGGTTTGAGTTGGTTATCGGATTGGGTAAAAATTGTCACCATACTAGTAAAGCACAAACATGCCCTGTTCAAGCCTCCACAAAGAATGAAGAAGATTGAAATTGTGGCTGGTAGCCTCAATTCTGACATGTCTAGCAAACAGAAAATTCGTCTCTATAGCTCATTTTACAGTACAAAATTAACAATCAACTGCAAATATATAAGTAAGGTTCCAATAAGAGTTCAACTAACCACTTCTGATGCCCTCCGTTTCTTCAACAAGTTCAATTATATTGGGCGATAACTTTTTTTTTTTTTTGAAGGAAAGGACTAGCTTCTTATATTATATAAAAAAGATTGCATGCAAGTGGACAATTGTCCAAAGATACATCCAAAGACTAACATGTGTCCTAAAATTAAAACTTGCATGAAAAGCTTCATCATCATAGTGAACAACAACCATGGTCAGCCCTAGCACCACCACCACCATCACCGTCTTCATCTGCGGCTTTTCAAATGTTGATCCATATCCTGTTAGCAACAACAATCGGCTATCAAAGTCGAAAGGGATCCAACGGCTCGACCGAGCTCGGATAAGTCTCTGAGGCACATGCAAGAACATAATCAGTGGAAAATCCAGAACTCAAACCAAACCCAAAATCCACTAGACAAAAGCACAAAACCAAGCTAGACGAAAATGAAGAACTTCCACTAGTAGAAAAAAAGGCCTATTTCGGGCGGTTCTAATGGGGCTATTTCGGCGGTTGTAAACTGCCGAAATGAGCACCGCCGAAATAGGTATGAGACTCTAATTCGGCGGTGTTGTACATAAAACCAACAAATAGGTGGGCGCCAAAATCAAAATCTGACGACGTCTATCTCGGCGGTTCCTAGCTCACAACCGCCGAGATAGACTCATGGTCAATCTCAGCATCGGTCAATTCAGAAGGCACCATGAGTATATCTCGGCGGTTGTGAGCTAGGAACCGCCGAGATAGACCTATTTTTGTATCTATTTCGGAGGTTCTAGGCTAAGAACCGCCCAAATAGCCCCCCCCCCCCCTTTTTTTTTGTTTTTTTCCATCCCAGCATATATATATATATTCACTGCATTTGGTTCAATGAAACCTGTAATAAAGCTTCATCCACACAGGGAGCTCCAACACACATTTAAAAAGTTATAAAAGCTCCCAATTAATATCAACGACGCACCACAATTTGAGAGTTAACAAAACCAATGCAATACACTTAATTACACACTTTCATTACAAATAAAAAAACCACATTACAATTCAAATCTACCATTACACCATCCACAGTGTACAGAGTTACAATTACATACTCGAAAAAGTTCACAAAACATCTTCATGATCATCAATTCATTAAACTTGTGCAGACGAACTCCGACCATTCCTCAAGCATCTCAACAATTTGAGCATCATCATACTGACCACCTTTGAACACTTCTTCGTAAGCCTGAAAAAATGAACATTATCTAAAACGTACAAGTCTAACAACATGTAAAGAGCATAACTGAAACTTTCAAAGAATGTTACCTTGTCTAACGAGTGCTCTGGTAAAAGGGTTCGACACTCCTACTATGTCACTCATGAATCTCATGACATAGTATCCACATTCTGAACCCCCAGGCTCACCGGACACTATACAAAACACACATATTGATAGTTATAAAAACACGTTTAAACATTATCACACAAATTTATCAATTAATAGAGTACCTTGACAGGTTCCAAGGGATGTTACTCTTCATTGTTTTATTCTGGAGAGATAATGCAGCTCTCATGGAACTATATACATCAGCAATATATATAGTTTTAAGCATCAGTAGCAAGTTATGAAACAGTTAATGTTAAGTAATAATAATTGTGTTTACGATAACAAACTAATATTACCTCAGTATTGCGGTGGAGATCTTCGGTCTCTTGGCACCCTTACCAAGTGAGTCAAATTGCAAGATTCGTGGGTGCTTCAACATCACCAGCACAAGCAATGACAATGTCGACTGTCCACAAATTACACACATGTGTTGAAATCATTAAACAACTAACACAAACTATATGTTTTAGATAATACTAAGAGAAATAGTCAATCTCATACCCTGAATGATATGGCAGCATAATAAATGACTTGTTAGAACATTCAAATATGGCATTCGTCATATATTGCATAAGGCCTTCCATATCACTTGTTATCTAGACTTCACTGCACATAGCAGGACACAGGATTCCAAATCTGTGATCTTCATAGACATTGATCGCCTTATTATGCACCCACCTATGAGGCAATATCATTAGTCATTAACTTTTATTCAAACATCTATTCATCACCGATCAATGAATTCAAAATATAAAAGTAGAAGTCACTCACATGGCGGCTGACTTGATAATCGACACATTCAACCACCAATCCCTCCTGAAGCACTCCTCAAAGTCGGACATATACATCCCAAAGTCGATGTATATCTTCTCCTTGAACTATTAAGTGTAATATCCGCTCGGGATCTCCACATGAGGGAATCACATGAGGTGGTAGCAGCAACAACGATGAATGCAGAATCCTTCATATTAGTCGACAAGCCGGCCATATTCTTTTCTCCACCAAATTAGGTCTAAGCACGAAATTTGTGGATGCCTTTGATTGCACAGGTGCAGCAATCTTTTCCCTTTCCCTTATCAGTCTTTGGTCGGCTCATATCCTATGATATTAACTAATTAAGTATATGGATGCAAGGTGGTACATCAATAGTTTATTAGCAACGGTTAAGAGTAAATACCTGCCCAGGGAGTTTAACCAATCGTGCTGGCCACTGCACTGTCGTAGTTTGTGCGGAACGCAAGGTACGTCTTTGTGGGATCGGCACCGTAAACAGACGTCACCATGCTCTGCAACAAAGTCGTCCAGAAGCACTCGTGCATGGTAATGTCGGAGTGGTTCACCGGCACAATATCACCTGGAATTGAGGGAAAAGTTTTCCCATGCCACCATGACCTCTTGTACTCCAATTTGTAAAAACAGATGGCACTCAGTGGGTGCCTGAGTGTTATATGGAACTTGTTTTAGATAAAAATTGTGAATTCCTCTATGATGATTTAGTGATAAAATGAAAAATCTTAATCGTCATGTACTCAATTGAAATGTAAGTCTAACCTTTAGAGATGCATAGGGAAACGGCTCAACCGACTGGACACTACTTCCCACTACCAGTGAACTCTGATGATGAGGGAGTTCTGACTATTTAGTAGTATCGAATGTCTGCTCGGTTCTTGAGTTACACCTATCGTGACTGTAGGAAGCTGAAGCATTATCTTCAACAGGTTCTCCATGAAAGTCCATTTTGTATAATGTGGCATGAACCACGGGTCTTCAGATGGAATTGTACGACGTTGATGCTTGAATATTGTCTGACCACACCACAATCAACACAAGGACATGGAATTTTCTCCGCCTTTGTCCTGTCCTTGTGTTGCACTGCAGCTTTGCAAACTCTTTCAGCATCTTGTCAAAATGTTCCCCTCTATCACTATACATCCAGTCACGCTCCATACTATATGTGCAACAGATCCAAGTGTGAGTTATAGCCTGTTGTGAAACTAAAATGTTTATAGAATATGGTCTGTATTAAGTTGCACATGTTTATTTCTTAATGGAGTATGACTGGGATGATTGTCTAGTCTAGCCTAACTCTAAAGTTGCAAACACAAATAAACTAGCATTTTAAATTTAACAAATTGTTGCACTTCTAAAACAGAACCGGTGTTTAAAACAATATTACGAATACTTTTTTCTACAAAAATTCGGCATGACCTTTGCATAATTGTACACATCCCGTGCTTATTATTCAGCACTCACCAAAGTCATCACAACCACAAACATTCCAACAATGGCAGCAACCAACAATTAAAATAAATCAATTCTTTACTAGCTAACTGAAAACAATTGCAAATTCAGATCATCAAACCAACATTTTCAATTCTCCCACTGTATTAGTTCAAATCGGTTAGAGATTAAACAGAATCCAGAGTTAAAATACGTACTTGTTCTTTAGGATTATGGAGAGGGAGACTGGTGCCTGAGAGGTAGGCTTCTATGCGAGGAGGTAGGCTTCTGTGCGAGAGATACAGCAATACCACTTCTGATATGTCTGTGCAAGGGAGCAACAAAAAATAAATTACAAAAGAAATGCATCAACAAATATGGAATGAAGCCAAATTATGTACTAGCACTTATATTTAAATACATAATTGCATTTATTAAACAAAAAATAAGGTTTAGTTACTTACTTGTGCACAGAGAGGAAAAGTGTACAGTAATGGAAGAAGGCGGGAAACAAGAGAGGTGATTCACGGACTTGAATGTAGTAAGACCTGATAAAAAATTAGATATTGTTAGACATATACATATACATCAAACATATTAATTACGAAGAGATTTTGTTAAAAAAAATCGGCATGACTTTTGCATAATTTTACCTACCCATGCTTATTATTAAGCATTCACCAACCATTCATCAACACAAATTTCCATCACAAATCAAACTAATACCAAATTTATCCATCAAACCAAATTTTAATAATTTGTGGAAATCAAATACAAAGTAAAAAAAAGAAAAAGATAAGTTATATTGTATTACCGGTTCTTCCAACTCCGCTTTCAATCTACCGTGCAATGATTGAGGAGAGTTTCTTAACCACTTCTCGTAGACAGAATAGAAACTCATTATTTTACGTATGATAATTTTTTGTAATTAGGATTGCAAAATTACAAATAATGAGCTTAAAAGATGAAAATGTAGGTTGAGTATATTACGGGTTCACAAATGAAATGTATTCAGCCCCGTACGACTTCAATATGGTGAACTCATTTAGTGATTTCTCTCTACAAGGACACAACCATGCTTATTATTAAGCATTCACCAATCATTCAACAACACAAATTTCTATCATAACCAAACTAATATATACCAAATTTATTCATCAAACCAAATTCCAATAATTTGTGGAAATCAAATACAAAGTACAAAGAGAAAAATGATAAGTTAGATTATATTACCGGTTGGTAAATGAATTGTTCTTCGCTCCACTTTCAATCTACCATGAAATGGTTAAGAAGCTTCTTAAGTATTTATCTGTAGAGACACAAATTTTATATGACACAAGAGAAACTCAGTACTTGTGTTTATTCCTTATATGCCGTTAGGTTGCAAATTTACAGTGAGTGAAGAGAATGAAGAGAATGAAGAGTTAAGTTAAAAAAATTACCGGTTCCTAAATGAATTGTTTTCAACCCCTCTTCTCAATCGGGCGTGCGAGACGCGTGTTAGCAGTACCAATCTCTACAGAGGCAACGCAAACACAAATAAATATGAATTGGGGGCGCAAAACTATATTGCTTACAATGTTTATAATTAGCTTATAATTATAAGCACAAATAATGCTCAAACATTGTTCCACCCCCATATATAAACATAATAAATCTAGCCTAAATAAGCTAACCTAACTATACTTAATAAAATAATTTACTGTAAGCGAATATATATATAGGTATCACTTTTTTTTTATTATATATTGTTTAATTGTTGATAAAATATTTATTTTAAACATATATTTGTAGTTAAAACAATATATTCTATTCAATTAAATATTATTTATTGAAATTCAAAAACATAAATTTAAATTTAATACTGGATATGTCAAGAATGAAAAAATAACGTATATTCGCATATAAATTATTCTTTATTATTAAGCACGGTATAAAACATATAATAACTTTTATATACTGACAAACCATAATAGTTTGTACAAACAGTTTTGTAATTAATTATTACTTAGCAAGTTGAATACTTATAATTGATATTTTTGAATCATACTACAAATAGTTTGTACTCTAATAATTTGTGATATAATTGAAAGTTTACATCGTAATTTTTATTAGTTTGCTATTGTTCCTTGTAGAATATTTATTAGAGTTGATAGATAGTAATAGTTTTAAGAGACTATTTTCCCGTATCTAAAAAACAATTTAGAAAAACACTACTAGTTTAAAACTATTATTCTGTATTTTTTTCATTAATTTATAATTTAGTATACTAATCTTTATAAAATAAACTAAAAATAAAAAGGGAAAATAAACTAATTTATAATATATTAATCTATATATTTCAATTTAATTTAATTTTGTGTCAAATTTAATATATAATATCATTTTAAAATGTTATTATAAATTTGAAAATTTAAATTAATTTATTAAAAATTAATTTTTAATAAATTAATTAATATTATTAAAATATTTTGCCCCCATAATTACAGTTTTCTGGCTTTCGCCTCTGTTTACGGTATTCATTATATTTGCAGCATAAATTGTTGTTGTTTTGTGGTTGTTTTGTGGTAGTTTTATGCTGGTATATTTGTGGCTGTTTTGAAAAATGGTGTTCGGTGATGGCGGTTTGGCATTTTTACTCAAAAATGCCACATTTATACCACATTTATACCGTGACCGAACGCAGCCAATTGGTTTTTGTTTGAAGTTTTGTTTATGGGGAATTCGAAGCTAGCACTCGCCGATGGTGCACATTCTTTTTTTTACTTTTATCTTTTTATAAATTTTTTTAAATATTGTAATTTATTAGATATAAATCTAATATAACATAAATTTTGTATTGTTGTTTATTATAATTTGAGGCTCTTTAAATTAAGATCTTACATGAATATGTTTTGATAAAAAATTTATATTTTTTATATGTATATATTTCTTATGAATCTAAGTTTAAAAAAAGTGAATCAAAGGTTGTTAAAAGAGAATTAGAGATCGTTAGACCAAACCCTGCACTACAAATCCCAAAAATGTCTTCGATATTTTAGTTTTCTTAGGGTGGTTTTTAGGGTGTTTGGGTGAGTAGGGTAATTTCGTTGATATTATTTCTACACTTTATATTATTGTTTCTAACTCGACAGATTTTTAAAGTTTGTGGTTTAGGGTTAGGGTTGTTACACCTTAAACCCTGCACTACAAACCCTAAAAATATCTTCGACGTTTTTAGCTTTCCTATGATGGTTTTTAGGGTGGTTGGGGGGTAGGTAATCTTTTTGGCATTATTCTACACTTTATATTGTAGTCACTGACTCGATAGTTTTTTAGGGTGTGGTTTAGGTTTAGGGTCGTTAGACCCTCCCTGCACTATAAACCCTAAAAATGCCTTCGACGATTTTAGTTTCCTATGGGGTTTTTAGGTTGGGTAGTGTAGGGTAATCTTTTTTGAAATTATTCTATAGTTTATATTGTCGTCACTGAATTGACAATTTTTTAGGGTTTGTGGTTAAAAGTTTATTGAAAAGTGAATAATTTGTTTGAAAAAGTGAATCACATGTTTAAGTCAAGTGTAACTTTTATTCAAGAAAAGTGAATATTATGTTTAAGAAAATGAATCTTATAACAATCTTATGCAAGGACAATATGAATCATTTGGTATAGAAAAGTGAATATTTTGCTTAAAAGAGTGAATCAAATGTTTAAGAAAAGTGAATCTACCCACAATTTATACGAGAACAATAATGAACCTTTCATTTATTTAAAAGTGAATATTTCGTTGAAGAGAAGTTAATCAAATGTTCAAGAAAAGTGAATCTTATATTTAAGAAAAGTTAACCTTTCACTTTAAAAAAAAAAATCCTTTGCTTTTCTAAAAGTGAATTTTAATTTTAAGAAAAGTAAATCTTAAAGAAGATTCATTTCGTTAATGAGTAAGTTCCATTTTATTATTAAAGAAGATTCATTTTGTTAATAATAAGATTCACTTTCAGATACGTAGTATATACTCATTCTAAAAACGTAAAATTTTAAGTTTATCAAAATATCATGATGAACAATGATATGATAAACAATGATATAATTTTTTTTTTTGCACTTATATTTTATAACTTAAAACATTTTGAAATTTTTGTTTCTTCTCCCCAACAAATACATATACTCACCGAAAATGCACGTAGTCAACTCTATTTGATTTTATTTTTTAATTTCTTCAATTTGTTGAATTTCTTCAGTAATAGGGTGACATGTGACATTGAAGTCACGGTAGAAGATGGAGATAGCTCCGGGATCTCCTAAATGTTGTTTAATCTCACTTCGCACGCTCGGGGAAGAACAAAAGAAAGGAACAACGATAACTAGAAAAAAAAAAAAGCTAGTCTAATCGAGGTCCGTATGAGTAATTACCGACGGCCACCCTTTGGTAGGTAATTTTCTAAGTTAAACACAATGTTTAAGCTATAATAACTCAGAATGTTAAAACAATTACCGACAATCATCCGTCGTCGTTAATCCATTAAATTAAATTTCGCGTTTAATTCAGCAGTAATTAGGAATTTAAACGAATACCAACCGTCACCTGCCATCAGTAATTTAATGAACATTACCGACCTCTATTGGCCGGTAATCCGTCGGTGTATTTCGCTCCTTCTGGTGTCAATTCTCCATCCCTTTCCCGATGACAACTACCGATGAAAATTGTGGTCGGTTAAAGGTTAGTCGGTATTTAATCGGTAAATAGTGTTAACCCTCTTCCAAGGATGGTTGTTTTTTTTTTGATTGGCATCTCGTCAGTAATTAGTAATTACTGAATATTCTTAGTAGTAGATATTTAGTGGTCGATCGTTATTTTTCTAATAGTTACTTGAATTTATAAAGGATGAACAGTAATATAAAATTTATATTTACACTTATATTTAATAAACTGTAATAATTTAAAATTAAAAAAAACAAATATAGAATAAGATAAAAGTGGTGCCATCCAATAAGATGACACCTTTTTCGAAATGTGAATTTTAAATCGAATAGGAGTGTGTTAGTTTATTTAATAGTATCTTATTTTTTCTTTAAAAAATTGTATCATTTATTCATTATTTTATATAATAGTTAAAATGATTAATTTTTTTGTCAATTTATACCTGATAGTTATTATTACCGAACCGTATTAGATATTCTCTTTACTCTAGTATTGTTGTATCTTTTTAGCTTTCTTTATGAGATACTAGTATTATATTTGTAATCATTTTTACTTTGTTCATAATTTGATCGCACTAATATTTTTAAGATGATAATAAATTCTTCATTTCATTACCCTAACACATAATTTTTATCCAAATGAATTATATTAGATATTTATTATTACCATTGATCTATCTAAATATCTTTGAATTTGTATTGTAAATTTTATACTAACGTAATAGAATAAAATTTTGGGCAGATAGTAAAAAGCACACATATGTTTTTCAAATGTGAATTTGTTTGAATCGGTATCAAATATTACAATTGATTTTAGTTCAATTTGTTTATTTTTATATCTTTTAATATAGATTTTCTAATACTATACAATCTATTCGAATGTTCAATTACATAGTTTCACATCGAAGTTAAAGTTCATAAGAATTGTAGAAATCTTTTAATTATTATAAAATTGTTGTATAAATTCATTAAGCCAATGACAATTGGTAAATGACATTCATCATTTGAGTACATTAATTTGTGTACGTTCATGATACGTATGGTCAGATAAGATATCTATGTGTCTATATGCTTATCCAGACATGTAGTTGGGAGGTTGGGACTTTACTTCTTGCTGGTGGAGAGGACATGTGGTATCCCATGCCAAATTCTCAGTTCATGATTCACCGTCATTTCGTGGGTTTGGGGTACGACCTTAACTTCTTGGACCTGATAATTTTAGTTATTCCCTCATTGTACATGCCTGCTATCCTCAAATATGCGATTCCTTCCATTTATCCACCAGAGTAATGCTTCTTAGACATCAACCAATTATTCACTTACATTACAATAATGCTTGATCTCTATTCATTTGAACAGGTTGAATGTCAAACATCAAGTACATGAGGGTCTTCAGACTCGCTATGTTAGCACATGTCCTCTTATTAATTACTTTGTATTTTCATTAGCTATGACATAGTAAACCGTCGATATGAGGTGAATTTTGCTCACTGTGTAGTTTTTCTTATGCATCACAGAAAATAGATCTGTATGTTGCTTTAACTGACCAACCACTTGAAACAACCCAATTGTATATTGATAAAGACTGTTTCATATATGCTCTAGACGTAACATTGACTCTTTAAAGTCACCCTTATAGACATATCTTGTTTTTTCACATGTGGTCCAATTCGTCATGCCCAAGTACAACGTTTTAAACTTGTCATTGTGGTCGTGAGAACTTTTCTTGTATCTCATAATCTTGTCATGTATCTGTTGCTTAGTTTAACGATTTTGGTTCTTATTTTGCAGTCTAAGAATGTAACTATGTGGGTAGGGAATTTGAAGCTTATAACCACCGTGTGTGAGGTTGTTGAATGCACATTATTGATTTCAAGTATTTGATCACTACAGAAAGGTCGGAGTCAGTTCAGAATGTATTAATCTTTGTACAAGTATATATTATCCTTCACTTTCTTTATAAGAGCTCCTAATGTCGTCCCTCAATCTATTGATATTTTTTTCTTCGGGAAGAGGACTTTCTCTTTTCTGGACACATTTAGGTGTGGTTCGGCAAAAGCAGGTAATACTACATTAATGATAAAGGTGCAATAAAGGTGTCTTTGGTTACTTTTTTAAGTGTGATTAACTAATAGTAAACTTACAAGTGTACTCAAGTTAAATCTCAGTGAGTCTGACTAATATTCTGAACCAATAGTATTGAGACAGATGGAGTAGCTTTATGATAAATCTACTCTTTTAAAATAAAGGCACCATAAAGGTCCCTACCACCGAACGATACCTTAGTCTCCCTATCGAATTGATATAGTATTGCCGAACCGGAAAACTTTCGCCGAAATACCATTTGAAAAAAAAAATTACATGCGGTGACTTTTTTCAAAAAATTACGCGGAAGTGCCAAAATGATGCAAATAAATCGCACTGGGCGGATCCATCTTGCGGTAAACCGCATCGAGTCAACGCCATTATCGGTTATTTATGTCATAAACCGCATCAGCCAAACGCATCTTTGCGATAAACCGCATCAGGATGATGCGGTTTATTTGCAAACCGTTGCTACTGAAAATATCTCGGAATTAAATTTGAGCCGTCGGTACTCCACGATTTCCGTGATTTTGTCGGATAATCTTATCCAAACATTTGTAGAGTAACCGCACACTAATCTTATCCAACATTTGTAGTTTTAGTTGTTTAATTATTATTTTAATTCGTAATTAATTAATGCACCAATTTTATAACTTGTTAATTTATAATGGTGTATAAGTTAGTAAAAAAATTAGTAGGTATTATTATGTTATAGAAAACAATTAATCTTGGTAGTTTTAGTTTTTTAATTATTATTTTAATTCATAATTAATTAATGCACCAATTTTGTAACTTGTTGTTAATTTATAATGGTGTAGAAATTAGCTAAAATTAATAGGTATTATTATGTTATAGAAGAAAATTAATCTTGGTGTTTTAGTTGTTTAATTATTATTTTAATTGGTAATTAATTAATACACCAATTTTATAATCTTGGTAGTTTTAGTTGTTTAATTATTAGTTTAATTCGTTATTAATTGATGCACTAATTTATTAACTTGTTGTTTATTTAAAATGGTGTATAAATTATCCAAAAAATTAAGTAGGTATTATTATGTTATAGAAAAAAATTAATCTTGGTAGTTCTAGTTGTTAATTATTAATTTAACTTGTAATTAATTAATTCACTAATTTATTAACTTGTTGTTAGTTTAAAATGGTGTATAAATTAGTAAAAAAAAATTAAGTAGGTATTATGTTATAGGTAATAATTGATCTTGGTATTTTTAGTTGTTTAATTATTATTTAAATTCGTAATTAATTAATTCACTAATTTATCAACTTGTTGTTAGTTTAAAATGGTGTATAAATTAGCCAAAAAAATTAAGTAGGTATTATGTTATAGGTAATAATTGATCTTGGTAGTTTTAGTTGTTTATTATATTTAAATTTGTAATTAATTAATTCACTATTTTATTAACTTGTTAGTTTAAAATGGTGTATAAATTAGCCAATAAAATTATTAGGTATTATAAGTTATTTTGACTCAAAATAAGTTGTATAAGCTGGCTAATAAAATATGTACACATGTAGTTAATTGTGAATTTTTTTAATAAGTGTTAGTTGTTTATTGTCTACTAAAATGTTGTGTGCTTGTGTAGATGGCATTCCAGAGATATTGCCGGTGTGGGGCCAGATGACGCAAGTCTGTTCACATACCAGACTACCCACATCTCAGCTGCACTTTTTTCGGATGACCCGGTTAGTAAAGTGTATATGAAACCTCGCCATATTTATTTTGTGCTTTTGTACAACATAAGCTTCAACCCTGTTCTGAAACATACAACCATGACATGAGAACATGGGTATTTGAATGCTTGTCACTCACCACATTCACAAGTCATGTCGCTGAAATCGACTTTGTAATTTCCCTTGTTTCTTCTCAATGCCACGGATCCAAAATCATCAACCTCATACACTTGGTTCACTGCATCAAAAACCCTAACATTGTGACTGTTTGACAATCTTTGATTTTCCTCACTCTTGGTTGTGGCGTAGTCTGTGTACAACGACGCTCCAGCGACTCGTTTACCGTTGTACGTAGCAAATTATCATTGAAATATGTGACGAGCTTGTGCGATGTGCTATTGACAATTGCACTAATTGGCAGTAGACGAACGCTTTTCAGTACGCCATTGATGCACTCGACCAAATTTGTTGTCATGTGGCCTCATCTCTCTGTCGTCGTCGTATGCTCGTTACCACTTATCAAATGGAAGATCGTGGAAGAAGCGTTCAATGCCAAGGATCTGAGATAGCAGATGATCGTACCTTCGTTGAACGTGATGCCTCATAAACTCGTAAGCTAAATACAACGAGATACATCATTAGTAAGAACTGTTAGGGACAAGTTTGATAATGAAGCATGACAACCAATAATTATAGTGGAGTACCGACGGCTCAAATTTAATTCTGATATTTTTTTGATAAGATTATCCGACAAAATCGCGAAAATCATGGAGTACCGACGGCTCAAATTTAATTCTGAGATTTTTTTCACCAGCACGGTTTGCAAAATAAATCGCATCAGTCTGATGCAGTTTATCGCAAAGATACATTTGGCTAATGCGGTTTATGACATAAATAATCGATAATGACGTTGACCCAATACGGTTTACCGCAAGATGGATTAGGCCAGTGCGGTTTATTTGCATCGTTTTGATACCTTCGCGTAATTTTTTTTGAAAACAACCACAAGTTTTTTTTTTTTCAAATGGTATTTCGGCGAAAATTTAGCTGTCGAACCCACGTTAGAGGCCTCACAAAAGTGGCATGGACCCTCGATTGCAGAGTTTTTCAAACAGCATTTGGTCAACAAGATTTTGGGGACATAAAATAAGAATAGATTCCACCACACCTGAATTATCCTTCGTTTTATACAACATAGCCAAGGCACTAAGAGAATATACAAAAGTGTCGCCACTGTTTGCTCCTATCAACCAGACATATTTTAGTATTTTTTTTAATTAGAGGCACTTTATTTTTTAATTAGAGGCATTTGGCCAAAAGTGGGCAAGAAAACACAAGCTGTTGCTTACAAGAACTAATAGTTTTATCCTCAATCCCACCTTCCACTCCTAATTTCCTTGCAAGACAAAACTTATTTCACAACTTAGTCCCTACTCTAATTTTCTAGCTTCTCAAGGCTACCTTGGGGGTGGGGGAGGAGGAAGAGTTTGACCATGCGCTGGGAGAACAGTGTGCTCTTATTAGCTCCGAGTTCTTCTCCCTGATAAAGACAAATAACACGCAGGTAAGTTCAATGTCAGTATCAGGTATGAAAAAATGAATCATCCCATGATTTTAATCTAAAAATAAATGTCAGATAAGAGTAACCCTTTCATCTCATGTGCTTGTCCAAAGAGAACAGAAAAAGATCTCTGTAACCACGTCAACTCTCACAAAGCTATTATTATGACAGACCTTCCAAGACACATTCCACTCAGCTAGTTGTGTGATACTTCATTCCACATCGAAGGATGCTAAGAGAAACTAACCTCTCTCTATTTTCAGCAAGCTGGATCCCTCCTTGATTCCTGATAACTCACCACCCTGCAAATGTAGAGAGAGCAGGATAAAGTAACTACAACACAGTGCACACCAAGCCAAAATTTTAGTTTCAGATAACAGATGGCAAGGTGGATAAAGAAAACCAGATCCATCCAACACCTTTCAGTTTCAGTAACTCAGGATAAGGGATCCCAAACACATGAAAATAAGCTGCATCTCTATTAAGAGAAATCAGAAATGAATTGGAAGTAGCACATGTTCAACACGTTAGAAGGATATGACTTCATGCATATCAAAATGTGATACCTACGAAGCTTCTAGCAAAAAAGCTTATGGTTAAGGGGACAATAAAAGCTAAAAGGATAATTTACCATAATCATGCTAGTATCTCTAGAAAATTAATTAGCATGTAGATGTAGCAGACAAAAAGCTTTACAAGAGGAGGATATAATCCACTGACAGTGCAAAAGAGTGAGCATACATTACATGTAAAGCTTAAGTTGGACTAATAGCATCGATTAAGAGAGACTGAAGCCAGAATTCTTTCACTCACCATGTCATAAATTGGTATCTGGTTGCGCCAAAATTCCATGGTTGGCAATAGTATCCTCCCTGACGACAATTGTTCATGCCAAATAGACTAATCACAAATCAACATTTACAAATAAGTAAACTCTATCATACATCATATGTCAAAGCACACAACATATACAAAACAGACCAAGGCAGTTTGACAAGCAAAGGAGTCACTGGCAAAAATCAAAGAATCAACACAGACAAAAATACCAGATCTAGAAGTCTTGAAAGTTGAACTTGCAGATGAGGTAGGAGTTTTCTTCTTAATATTCCGAATGGTTTTGGGAGTTCTCTGTAACATCACAAAGAAGATGACATAAGCAGCGATGATGGCACACTTTGTAACAGTAAGTGTACCGGTTATGTCTCAAAGTTTCATAGCATACTTGTTCATCGTAATCAAGTTTTCGCTTTGTCTTCTTCTGGCACCTACTACTTCCTTTCCTCCTTTTAGCAGCAGAAAACTCTAGATTCATCATTTTACGTGAACTACTAGGTTTTGAGGTTGCCTGAAGCGAAGTATCCCTGATAATTTTTTTTTTTGCCCTTACCTGGTTACAATGCTTCGCTTATAGATTTTCTTACAACTTTCATTAGCACTGCAAGCTATTTCTGTTGCAGTAGTTCTAGCTCCCTTTTCAATATCTGATATGCCAGGCCCCGCTCGTGATCCAACCAAATTATCCGGCTTACACACTTGGTATCACTTTTGCCAGAGTAGCTCTAAGGTTCTGTTTGGTACTCCGTGGGCCACACGAGCTCTCACCGTTACCATCTTTGAAGGTCGAACCTTTAATGGCTCGGATTCTCTTACACTAGTGAAATTCACTTCTTTTGAAGTAGTACCCTCCACAGTTTTAAATTTCTGATTTTCTGATGTTTGAGGTGCTTGACAATCGCTTGTCCCTGGGACATCAAAGACTAATTTGCATCACCCTGATCCAGGGAACCAATTATGTTATCAGGTTCAGCAACAGATAAAGATGGTACATTCAATCTGGAAGTTGTGGTGGTACCCCCATGGTCACTAGCATCATTTTCTATTTCAATTAGCAGGGATATATCATCAGCATCACTATAAGAATCATCTGATCTGGCTTTAGAAACAGCCTCTGGGATCATGTGCTTTTTAGCGCATTCTTCCCACTTGGGAGGAAAACCGATCACAAAGTGTCTAAACACCTGTTTGGGCAAAAGTTAGAAACCCAGTTAAGTATGCTTGTAGCTGTATTACGTCAACTAAGATTAAAAACATTCCAGCTATCCCCACCCCCATTGTAGTTAAGGAAGAATACTACTTGGTAATAACATAATTAAGAGCATAAAGTTCAATATATCATTAGATCCTAATAAGCAAAATAGTTCTCTTTCCATATAAACCATGTCAAAGCACCAAAGCGAACGACCAGCATAAGCACAGCTGAAAAGCAACCAGCAAACTGTCTTCGTTCTATTAGAGGATGAGCAGGAAAATGAAAAAATGCATTGTAGTGCTAGAGATGACCTATCCTTGCACGTATCAAGGCTTGGAAGCAGTAATTTCATCACAGAAGACAGAGCAAGAAAAATCGAAAATTTGAGAAGCAGATAGCATTTTTAGTGATTACTATCCAAACAACCTCAGAAGAAAAACCATTTTCAAGTGTGCGATGCTTGTCTATGCGTTGTCCTTGCCAGTATTATAAAGTATCCCATCAGTAGACTGCAGTTTGAAAAGATCAAGTCTCTTCACAATTGGTGCGGACAAAAACTCCCTTAGGGCTCCTTTCTTACTGCATACATGTTGACAAAAGAGTGAGGTTGCAAAGGTAAAAGCATATCCACTAAAGTACCACAGCACAGATGTATCAGCTGATGTAGCTGACAGGAAAGCAAATGCAGGTTTGATGAAATACTCATCTATAAACCTCCACCCCAGCCTCCAACCTCCCCGCAATAAGAAAGGCATTCATCATTCCCCATTCGATAATGAAAAACAGATATGCAACAATTTCTGGAATCAACTATGCCAGCATCTCCCGATCCCTGTGAGTGAATATTTCATTCACACCACATCAGGTCGCTATATCTAGTAAAATATGTAAGATTTCAGGATTTCAGTACCCTCTGCGATTGGAGTGAGAAGCTTATGAAAAAATAACTTCTAAGCAGCTGAAACTTTATAGCAAGTAAGAAACAGGCTAAACCTTCCTAAAGACACGGATCCTCCTACAACCAACTTCCCTGTGCAGCTATCTCTGCCCAACCACCATTCCGTCAGGCAAACCTACCAAACAGATAATAGTTAGTCCCGGGCTATGTCGATAGATGCCAATTACTAACCAAAGTCTCAAACTTGGGCCAAAATTAAGAAGAAAGAAACAACACTTAACAGTTTTCAGGTAGTGAGAAGCCATCTGAAGTATAGACAAAACTCAAACAGCAACTTGCTTCACAAAGAAGCTTGAGATTAGACCTGCAAACTGTCAGCCGAGAATCATTTTTCCAGCCAGCAAACTGTATCGAAAAGGAAGAAAGAAGAGCCTTTTGGAAAGGAACGTGAGGACAGGGATGTTTGCCACTGTCAATGACCCCCGCCCGGTGCTGGTTCCCGGTGCAGTGATCCGCCAGGAATAAGCCTTTAACCTCTATGCAACTCGAAAGTAGAAAACTTTACCATGTTCTGCTTCACTGTGAAGCTGGCAACAAACTCCGACAGTTCATTCTAAGAGTAAGTCAAATATGTAGGTATATTGTCGATGGGAAATTGCAGATTACATGCGAACATTCTAAAATAATAAAAGAATAAAAAAAGGAACCTTGCTTCAAAGAGACCAGAATAGCTGGGTGGCAAAGTACAACAGCGGGATGTGGAAGAAGTTCAGACCCCTCCTGGTGGAAAACTAAGGGGCAGGACGTTCTGGTGGTTGTCCAATGACCAGGGAGTTCGAGAACACTGCAATTCCCACGGACGAGATCTAGTCGCCTAAAAACAGCAGGGCGCCTCTGGTTTCGACGTCGTCAAAGCGTAGGAAGAGAGGGAGGTGAAACCGAGAAAGTAGTCAATAGTGAACACCGAGATTTCGGTATCTAGAAATGTCAGTCGACGATGCAGAGAGCAGTGAACGGGGCTGGCAGTCCAATTGTTCTTTTAGTATTATTTACAGGGGCGGAGCCGTAAAAATAATTAGGGGTTCATAAAATTTACTTAAAAAAAATTTACACTATATTATATTCTTGTGAAATTTAAGAAAAGAGTGATTGTTTTTTATTCACATTTTAGTTGACGTTGTTATTATAATCAACTTACATCTAAATTTTTAAAATTTAAGATCACCAATACAATTATTTTTTAAAATATATTGTTGCCAAAAATGTTATTTTTTTATAAATTAATAAATCTTATTAGACAAGAACTTTTTTAAATTAATTAATAAGTTTCTTAAAAAAAATTAGACTCTTTTAAAATATATTTGTTTCTATAATGTCTATTGTGTTTAAAGGTCCGTTTTTTACATATGCCGATAGATTCGTTTTTATGTGTCCGTAGTAGTCAACTATGATGTATTTTAACGTTAATACAAGTGAATAGGTTTCCTCTCAACGCGGGTTTCCTCTCAACGCTAGGGTTTTCGCCTGCAGAGCTACTCCTCCATGCATTGGCCAGATGATCAATCGACTATATCACAAATGACACAAAGCTTTTCTGATCTTCACCAAATCGCCACCTTAAACACGCTTCAGATCCTTTTTAGCCACGTTTCACAACCTCCAACATGCAAATCATTTTTCACGCCGTCATCTGCTTCGACTTCTCTTCTCGACTTCCAAGTACCTCAAACCTCGATTTTAAATTCAATCCCAGCCACACTCGGACTTTCCCACTCTTCATCTTTCAGCTTCTACGATTTTCCTCTCTGCTGACCACCGCTCTTACCATCCTTCTGTTGTCTTTCGCAAAACTCACAACTTTACCCATGGCTGCTTCGCTTTCCAAGCTCGACGATATTGCTCACCACTATGTCAACCTAGCTTTGACGGAGGCAGAGGAGGATACCTTGGATGTTTCCGACGTTGCTAATGCGGAGACGAGCGTTAACTATGGCTGTTCCCTCCTTGGTAAGCTCCTACTTGCAAAATCAGTAGATGTTAAGGGCTTAGCAATCTCTTTTGCAAAACTCTGGCGCCTCCATGACCAGCTGAATGTTCGGTCTCTTGGGTCGAATATATTTCTATTTGAATTCCCGGATGAGGAACGTAAGCATGAGGTGTTAGCTCGTGGTCCATGGACCTTTGAGGGTTGTTTACTGGTATTGTCGGACATTGATAGCTCTGTTCCTCCTCAAGGCCATGCGTTTCGTTTTGCACCATTCTGGGTCAGGGTGCATGATGTACCGATGGGATTTTTAAACTCCATGTTTGCTGAAAGAGTAGGAAATAGAATTGGTCACTTCTTGGACTATGTGGATTTTGATCGTCGTTTTGCGGGTCCATATCTGCGGGTTAAGGTTAATCTCGATCTCACCCGCCCTCTGTTGCGGTTTGTTACCATCTGTATTGCGTCTTTCTTATGAACGATTGCCAACCTTGTGTTTCATCTGTGGGTTCTTTGATCATACTGTGAGGGATTGCCCCCACAAGTCCGATGTTGCAGGTTCTGTTTTCCCCTATGGTCTTTGGTTGAAGTCGAGCTCATACAGTCCCTCCAGGGCACGTCTTGCGGCCTCGGTTGCCAACCCTCATGCCCAGGCAGCACCAGCACCTGTTCCGGTCACTCAGCAACCTGTTCAGCCCGAGCCAGTTGCCATGACGGGGTTGAGGCTTCTGTTGCTGCAGTTGCTGTTGTTCCAGTGAGCGCAGGCCATGAATTGGGTCAGTCTTCGCAGCCCGCCAACCCTCAGTTTGTGTCTGCTGCCAATGCTCCAGGTTGCAGGATCAGGAGATTGAAGAGGGTGAAATCGTTTCCTCGCCATCTGCCTCATGCAACCGTAAGCGCAAGACAAGTGGGGGCACTGCCGATTCCTCTGACAAAAGGATTCTCCAGAAACCGACATGGCTCATTCGGCTAAGAGGGTGAAATGCTCAGATTCCGGTGGAACTCCACCTCAGGCGGCTCCGGGGGATGCCCCGGGTCGCCCAGAATAATGTCAATCTTGGTCTCGAACTGCCGTGTTTTAGGAAGTGTGGCGGCAGTTCAATGGTTGGTTAGGTTGGTAGCTAGGAATGATCCACTTTTGTAATCGTTTTGGAAACTAAGTTGTCTTCTTTTGAGATGCGGTCTGTCGCATCTAAGATTCGGGGTTATAGTTGGGTAGCTGGTGATAGTGAGGGAAGAAAGGGAGGTGTTGCGCTGTTTTGGAAGGACACTTTAGATGTTTCTGTTTTTGGTTTTTCCGCACACCATGTGGATGTCCTTGTACGTAGTTTTGGGGTTTCTCAATGGCGGTTGACGGGTGTTTATGGTTGGTCAAGTGTCACTGATAAATGGAAATCATGGCGACTTTTGCGTTATCTGCATGCTCAATGGCATGGTCCTTGGGTTCTCGGTGGTGACCTCAATGAGGTTTTGTCTCTTCAAGAACATCAGGGTCGCGCTTTCCGTTCTCAGGCGGCAATGACTGCTTTTCGATCTTGTCTAGATGATTGTCAATTGCATGATTTGGGATATCGGGGGCCTTGCTTTACTTACACCAAGCGCACTGATTTTCCTTTTCATGTCAAAAGCCGTTTGGATCGGTTTGTGGCTAATGATGCATGGTTAGCATTATTTCCTAATGCGCAAAATAATCATCTACGTTGGGGACGTCCAGACCATCGGCCCATTAACTTGGTGTTGCAGCCATCCACTCGGCGTGGACCGCGACCCTTTCGTTTTGAGAACTGTTGGGCTATGAATGAACAATGTCGGGACCTAGTCAGATCAGTTTGGGTAAACCGGACGGACTTGCAAGACTATACCTCTAAAGTTCGGGTATGTGGACAGCGTTTACGTTCTTGGGGTTGCCGGCAGATTTGGGTGGAAAAGAAAGCTTTACAACAGGCCCAGTCTCAGCTTAATATTCTGGCCCAACAGGATCCCACCCCCCATTCCATAGCTCTATGGAAATCATGTTCTGCCACAGTTGACTCTCTGCTTCACCAGGATGAGATCCGACTTCAGCAGTGGTCTCGGATTGGTTGGTTACAGGCAGGTGATAAAACAACAGCCTGTTCTTTCAAAAATTTAAGGCCCGTTCTCGTCGCAATGCAATCTACAGTCTATGTTCTCCTACTTTACCCATGGCCACCACTTGGAATGGTGTAGAATTTGTGGCTCGTTCTTATTTCCAGACTTTGTTTGCGACTACTGCCCCCCAGCCTAATCAGCATCTTTTGGCATGTGTGGAGGACCGCGTTCCTTTACATTCCTATGATCCCATGGGTCAGCTATTCACTCGGGATGAGGTTATTGCAGCATACAAGCAACTGCATCCAACCAAGGCACCAGGCCCTGATGGAATTAATGGAATTTTTCTCCGCAGCTACTGGCCTATCATTAGTGATGATTTCATTAACGCTGCTTTGGCTTTTCTAAATACTGATGCATCTATGCCGCAGGATCTTAATCACACTCATATTGCCCTCATCCCAAAGAAGCCTGGGGCGACCTCAATCACAGATTTCCGGCCTATTTCCTTGTGCAACACTGTTTATCGAGTAATATCCAAGGTTTTGGTTAATCGTGTGCATCATGTTCTGCCGGATGTCATCTCCGACAATCAAGCAGCGTTTGTACAGGGCCGGTTGATTTCTGATCAAGTGCTCCTTACTCATGAAATCCTACATTCTATGCGTACTTCCCAGGCTCGCCTTCGGGGTTTCTTCGCATACAAAGTTGATGTGTCCAAAGCCTTTGATCGCGTGGAATGGTGTTTTGTTTTACAAGTATTAGCTAGCATGGGCTTTCATCCGTTTTGGATTAAGGCTGTCCGCAAGTGTCTTACTACTGCCACGATGTCTGTGCTAATTAATGGCCACCCAGGGCCGTCCTTTACCCCACATCGTGGCCTGCGTCAGGGCGACCCTTTATCCCCCTTGCTGTTTATTTGCTGTATGGAAGTTTTGACCTCGGCCATCAACCTCTCTGCCCAGGTCAATCAGTTTAAGGGTTTCTCTTTCCCGGGGCTTTCAACCCCTATTACAAGCTTACTATTTGCGGATGATTGTATTCTTTTTGGAAAGGCTACAGAGACCAATGCTCGGGAGCTATCTTATATTCTAGAAGATTTTAAGTTAGCATCGGGACAATGTATTAATGCGGACAAGTCCGCCCTTATGTTTTCACATCGTCTGCAGCCGCAATTACGTCGCGCAGTTGCCGGAGCTCTGAGAGGCCGTGTGGTCCACGACTTGGGGATGTATCTGGGTTTCCCAGTGCACGTGGGCCGCGATAGGAAAGCAGTGTTTGCTTATATTAAAGACCGCATGGCACGACGCATTCAAGGTTGGTCGTCTCTCTCACTTCTCAAGCAGCACGTTTAAATCTGATTAAATCCATCCTTCAGGCAATCCCCACATATGTAATGTCAGTCATTATGCTCCCCAAAACGCTGCTCACTTCCATCACTGGGATGATCTCACGTTTTTGGTGGGGTGGTTCAGCTACTGCTAAAGGGATGCACTGGAAGAAATGGGAGCAACTCTGTCTGCCTCTTTGCTCCGGTGGATTAGGCTTTCGTGATTTGCGCTGTTTTAATCGCGCTCTGCTTGCTAAACAGCTTTGGCGAATCCTGCATCAGCCTCAGTCCCTTTTGTCCACCTTTTATAAGGCACGCTATCTTGGCAACCAAGCCCAATATCCCATTCAGCCAAAGGCCAACTCCTGTCCCATTTGGAGAGCGCTTCTCACTGTTCAGGATCTCGTGCAGGTTGGGGCTTACAAGAAGATTGGTGACGGGCACACCACACGCATTTGTGACAGATGGCTTCCCTCTAAGGAGGGGGGTTCACCTTACCTTTGGTCGATTCCTCAGCATCTTCATCATGTCCCAGTTTCTGATTTTATGCTCTCCCCCTCGGCATGGAATGTCTCGGCTTTACAGTCCGTTTTTCATCCGGAAGATGTTCAACACATTCTCAAGGTGGTGTTGCCAGGGGATACCTTATCACGCGACTCTTGGTTTTGGGGGCCTTTCTCCTTCTGGCCAGTATACAGTCAAAAGTGCTTATCATTGTGATGTAGCCCTTCGCAGCCTTGCGCATCCTTCATCTTCGTCTTTGAACTCATCTTCTCAAGGCCAGGCAAATAGACGTTTATGGGCTCTTGATCTCCCACCCCGTGTCCGTCTGTTCGGATGGAAATTGTTGCATGGTGTTGTCCCATGCCGTGCTCTATTCACCGTCCGGAACTCCAACCCTGTGTTCTCTGTGGGGGTAGTGACACCATTCTCCATGCCCTATTTCGTTGCCCTGCAGTCCGCTCTTATTGGGATCGCCTGTGCATCCCCCATCCCCCGCCCCTACAAACAGACAACACCTTCATTGATTGGTTTACCGACTCTTGTGTATCCCTGCCGCGACATCGTCTTTCCTCGCTTATCTCGCTACTTTGGTGTTTATGGTATGCTCGATGCCAGTTTGCTCATAGCCGTGTCACCACTTTTGAAGCCGGCTGGTTTCAGGCAGACTGCTTTTTGCACCTCAGCACTGCCCCATCAGCTGTTGCTATATCTCCTTCCTTGGCTGCGGCCCGTCTTTCGGGGCTTTGTTTTGTTGAGATTGCTGTTGATGCGGGTCTGGACAGGTTTGGTCGTTTTGGCCTTGGGGCTGTCGCGGTTTACCAGAATAAGGTTATTGGAGCGGCATTGTTGGGAGGTTTGACGGCTATGGATCCGTCACATTTGGAGGCGGCGGCACTTCAGTTAGGGCTTGACCTAGCCAAGCACTACCAGTATTCACATGTGAGGCTCCTGTCTGACTGTAAGAATGTTGTTGATTACTTCACGTCCTTTGGTCGGTCTGGCCTCTCTGATATTGCAAAACAAGCGATCCATACTGCCTTGGCCACTTTGGCTCCTCTAGAGGATGTCCAATGCTATCACGTTAGTCGTCTAGATAATTTGACTGCACACAACCTAGCGTCCTTAGCTAGAAAATTGCAGCTCCGCGCGAGTTGCTGGAAGTCTACTGACTTTCCATCCTATGTACTTGATATTTGCTCTTGATCAATATAATATATATTACTTTTCAAAAAAAAAAACTATGATGTATTTTATTGGTGCTGAATTCACTGTCTAGTTTAATTTATTGATACATTTTTTAATTTATTATTAAGTATATAAGATAAAATAATTTATAAAATTAAATTTTATAATAATATATAATTTAATATGTAAAAAATCATAATTAAAATTTAAATTTTAAAAATTATTTTATCTAATATTTTAATCGAAACGACATGAATAGTACAGTCAATTAAAGAAAGAGGAGTATGTCCATAGCGAACCCTCTTATTTTCCGGACATTTGCACGAAGTGCGTCGCCCAGATGGGGCTTGTGCTAATGAAGATTGTCAGGATAAACCACATCTTCTGGGTCTCTACTCTTTTTCGCTTCAGATGATGGTGAGTTTTCTCTAACCATATTCTCCTTTCCGAATGTTCCTCATTTCCCTTTTTCTTCCCACAAACAGCACACTCTGTATTCTTCAATCCTAATTTTTACTTACGACATTCCCCTGCTGTTGTCACCTTAAACTCGAAGAGCAATGGGGCCATGTTAAATCAACCAGAACTGAAGCGCCACTCCAATGCACTCCCCTTGATGGCTGTATGAAGGACCACCACTATTGCCAGGATTTATTGCAGCGTCAATATGAATGCTCAGTCAGATGACCCATGAGCATATGATGTGACCTTCTGCTGGCCTCCGATCCAAACGCTTTATGTGACCTTCTTTTACACCGCCATTATTTTCCCTTCAATTTCAGGCGAATCTGCTCCAATTGTTCACCACCACGACTATTAAAGAGGTAAACTAGCTGATCAACAACACCTTAGCTCCCGTTGATTTAGCGAAACAACAGAGCGAGAATAAGAAAGGAGTATGTTATGGTTAGGGCAGCATGTTTGAAAGAGCAACGGTTGTCTGGGTAGTAGTACAGAGAAGAGAGAGAACGGAGCTAATGAAGAAAACGTCGCTCGGCTTTGTATTCATTCTTGAAGACAGAGCAAGTTTCTTCCTTAGTTCGCCAGTTAGGGTTGCAAAATTAAAGTGAATGAAGAGAAAGAGATAATTAGAGTATACTACCGGTTCGAATGTGTTCACGGCCCAGTCTTCAATCTACTGTGCGAGAAAGAAAATGACCGTGAGTGATGAGAATGAAGAAGACGCAGTCCTTGTTCGCCAGTTAGGAACAGCCCACGTTATTTGGTGTGCGAGAATGAAGACAACAATGAGAGAGCAGATGTAGAAGACGCAGAATTACCGTGTTCCTTGTTTGCGGGTTGGAGAATTACCGTGAGTGAAGAAGGTGTTGTTGTTTTGGCCGTAAGTACAGAAAAACCTAGTTTTGAGTCCGCAAAATGGATGGAAAAGGGACAACTATTTGATAATTTCGTTACGGACCATGCAGAGTGTTGCACAAATTTTTTAAAATTTTCAATTTTTAAACCTGAATTTAGTTATATTTGATCTAAAATATTGCTAAAACTATTCCTTAACATAAAATTATATCGTAACAACGTAACCTTAAACGTTAAAAATTAAATTTTATTTTTTTGGTGGCTGCAAATTTTAGAATCTGACTACATGTTGGTGACTGTGTATTCTAAAATTTTGATTGTATTTATATAACAACGATTACAAAATAAAAAAACTGACTATATATGAAACTCAGCCGAGTTAACAAAATTGGGGGGTCCTTTGCTCCCTTCATCCCCCACTGACGCCACCTCTGATTATTTAACTGAAACTTCCATTAACAACATAAAACAACCACCAAAAACCATGAACACTTCAGGATGTTCCATGTCCAACTACAAGTTACCCTAATACTAAGAGAAACATTCTATCAAAATATCCATTCTGTAGTTTGCATATCAACTGAATCGAATAACTATCTTCTATATCTTCATTACTACTAATAATGTGCTGGAATTTTGGGATAAGATTTTTGATGCAGTTGCAATGCTCCATGCCACGCCCATCAATTCTCTGATCTGAAATCGATGGCATCTTGTTCAAAAATTATTAGCCACATCAAGACAAATGCAGTGGCTACCCACCCAGTTAACAAGTTCCAAACCAATTCGAATAGTCTTGATTCTGGATACGTTGTGCTAATGATTCTCATGTTCAAATTGGTACTGTTGTCATTGGTGCTAATGTATTCTAGTCATTTAATTTTATAAAATGGTACGATAATCATGCTATTGTATAAGTGTATAAAAATATTGTACATAATTTATTAAACACATATTTTTAACATAATTCAAATTTTCTACCAATTAAGCACCATAACTAGTACCAATTAATTATCATAATGTGTACCATATATTTTCAAATTATCTTTTTTATCAATTTTAATTATTTATTCAAAATAAATTATATTATGTCATACAATCATCTTCAAAATAGAATATAAATTGAAATAATTTCCAAATATTAATTAAAAAATTAAAAAAATTTATTGAGAGAAAAAATTAAAATACATGGTAAATATTATGGTAATTAATTGATATAAATTATGGTAATTAATGGGTTTAAATTATGGTATTATGTTGGTCTAAATTTGTAGAAACAGTAATATAAATTATGTGTTTAAAACTCTATATTCTTTTCTATGGTACTAAATAATTCAAAAAAATCTAAGAAATAGTGCTTTTTTCAATGTTTTATGATATTTTAATATATACTTTTTATTTTTTTTTATAATATTTTATAAATTTTAAATATTTTTTATAGTTATCTATATTTTTATAGTATTTTGAATGTTTTGTGAGTTTTAGTGAATTTTTAACATTTAAGGGCATATTGTGAACTTTAAAAGTACTTTGTTAAATAGTAAGTGTATTTTTGTCTTTTTTGTTTCTGGTCAATAAAATAGTGGCATTTCATGGACTTCTGTAAAAATATAGTGGCATTTCATGACTTTCTTTTTAGTGGCATTTCATGAATTAGCCAAAAATATAGTGGCATTTCATGAAATTTCCCTTTATTTAATTTACAACCTATTAGAACATTGCCAACATAATGTGAAGTGATGAAAAATATTAGGGAAATTTCATGAAGTGCCACTATATTTTTGGCTAATTCATTGAAATGCCACTAAAAAAATAAAGTCACGAAATGCCACTATATTTTTGCAAAAGTCCATTAAATGTCATTATGTCATTGACCAGAAGCAAAAAAGACAAAAATACCCCTACTAATTAACATAGTACTTTTAAAGTTTACAATATGCCTCTAAGTGTTAAAAATTCACCAAAATTCACAAAAAATTCAAAAATTATAAATATATATAACTATAAGAATATATTTAAAAATTATAAAAAATTATAAAAATAAACAAAAATATATTAAAATATCATAAAACATTGAAAAAATGTAAATATTTCGTAGATTTTTTTTAAATTATTTAGTACCATAAAAAAAATATATAGTTTTAAACACATAATTTATACTAATTTTTCTACACATTTAGACCAATATAGTACCATAATTTATACCAATTAATTACCATAATTTATACCAATTAATTTCCATAATTTTTACCACTTAATTTTAATTATTCTTTTCTACCAATTTAAATTCTTTATTCAAAATAAATTATTTTAATTTTTTAATTAAAACTTGGATTTTTAAATTTATATGCTATTTTGCATATGACTTTATGACATAATATAATTTATTTCGAATAAATATTTTAAACTGATACAAAATAATTTGAAAATGTATGGTTCAAATTATTGTAATTAATTGGTACTAGTTATGATGCTTAATTGGTAGAAAATTGGTACTAGTCATACGTTTTAACATAATTCATACTAATTTTTATACCAATTAAGCACCATAACTAGTACCAACTAATTATCATAATTTGTACCATACATTTTTAAATTATATTTCTTTTATCAATTTTAATTATTTGTTCGAAATTAATTATATTATGTCATAAAGTCATCTGCAAAATAGAATATAAATTAAAAAAATTCCAAATATTAATAAAAAGATTAAAATAACTTATTTTGAATAAATAATTTTAAAATATATGGTAAAAATTATGGTAATTAATTGGTATAAATATTAATTAATTGGTAGAAAAAAATTTAAAATGTATGGTAATTAATTGGTATAAATTATGGTACTATATTGGTCTAAATTTGTAGAAAAATTATTATAAATTATGTGTTTACAACTCTATATTCTTTTTGTGGTACTAAATAATTTTGAAAAAAATCTAAGAAATATTTACTTTTTTCAATGTTTTATGATAAATGTATATATTTTTGTTTATTTTATAATATTTTAAATTATATTATAGTCATCTATATTTTATAATATTTTGATTTTTTTGTGAATTTTAGTGAATTTATTGACACTTAGGGGCATATTGTGAACTTTAAAAGTACTTTGTTAACTAGTAGGGTATTTTTGTCTTTTTTGCTTCTGGTCAATGACATAGTGGCATTTCATGGACTTTTGCAAAAATACAGTGGCATTTCATGACTTTCTTTTCTTTTAGTAGCATTTCATGAATTAGCCAAAAGTATAGTGGCATTTCATGAAATTTCCCAAAATATTAATATGTTATGAGAGTTATTTATTAAAAAAAAGTGTTTTAATAAAGTATATTGGCCATGTCATCTACCTTACTGGAAATATTTGTTGATCAGAAATATTCTAGATGTGATGCACAGTAAGAAAAATGTGTTGACAATATATTCAACACATTCATTAATGTGAAGGACAAGACGAAGGACACATTTAACTCAAGGCAAGAGTTGAATGATTATTGCCACCGTCTTGAGTTGGCACCAGATTTGACTTCAAACACATTTTCTAAGGCAAAATATGTCATGGACAGAGAGAGTATCCAGATCTTGTGTGAATGGGTGAAAATTTTAAAGTTCCCAGATGGATTTGCTTCTAACATTGGGAGGTTTGTTTACATGGCAACAAAACAATGTTTGGGATGAAAAGTCATGGCTGTCATGTTTTCTTGCAAAGGTTGATGCCCATAGCTTTTCTGCATCTTCTTGATCAAAAGGTGTGGGAGCCAATTACTGAACTGTGCCTATTTTTCAAGGAGTTAACATGCACATTGCTTTCAAAGTCGAATATGCAAAGGTTGAACTGTCAAATTTCAGAAATAATGTGCAAACTAGAAAAATATTCACACCAAGCTTTTTTTGACTCAATGGAACATCTCCCTCCTCATCTTGTCTTTGAAGCATGTTTTTGTGGTCTTGTGCATTACAGGTGGATGTATCCGTTTCATAGATACTTTCTATAAGAGTTTGAGTAAGGTACTACATATTGTACTACCGTGATATGCTAGTTATTGACGTAATTGGCATGTACATATATGTTATAGGTACTTGGGGAAACTGGAAAGGTTCATCAGGAACAACAACAAGGTTGAGGGATCCATTCGTAATGTATACCTTCTGGAAGAGATCACCAAATTCAGAAAGTTTTACTTTGTTGATGACGGACCTGCGTACCCATACAAGCTTGATAGAAATTAGACAATTGTAGAGGATGTTGATGACAACCTAGAAAGATTGTATGTGTTTAAAGCAATGGGCAAACAAATTGGAAAAGGAACAAGAAGGTTGTTGATAGCTCGTGAGTTAGATGCTGCCTAGTCTTACATTCTACGGAATTGTGCAGAAATGGAGCCTTATTTTATGTAAGATACCAATCTTAGTTATATTCATCGTTTATACGTATAAGTTATTGTGTTCACACTTCAGTTTAATTCTTACGTTCTAGAATGTACGAGTAGCAACTACGGCAAACAGAACCAACATTAATAGGTGAGACTATAAACCTTAAGATGAAAAGAGATTTTCCCTTTTGGTTCATATGTGAGTGATTGCATACACGATTAACTATATAAATGCCAATACACAGTTCGGTACTATGATATTATTTTTTATACTACAATCAAATGATGTTTCTACACCAAACGAATTTGTTCGTAGCTTGGCACAAGGACCATTGAACGTGGCAATCTCCTACCCAGGTTTCTATATGAATGGGTACAAATCCCACACAGAATCTTACTCAGAAGATCGTACAACATACAACTGTGGTGTTTGCATTTTTGGGACAAACTATGGTGACTCAGAGTATGATTATTATGGGGTGTTGAAAGAGATCATTGAATTAGAGTATCCCGCATTACCCGTGAAGAAGATTGTAATGTTTAATTTTCATTGGTTTGACCCGGAAAAGAGAGGAGTACAAGTACATCCTCGATATAAGTTAGTTGACATTAATTATACAAGGAAATTTGACAAGTACGAGCCGTTTGTGCTAGCTGATCAAGCTGTTCAAGTGTATTATTGCTCGTACCCGTCAAAGAATATAGATAGGAAAGATTGGTGGGCTGCTCTAAAGTAAAAGCTATAAGTACTTTGAACATGTCTGACTCATCAATAGTTGATGAAGAGGTTCAGCCACTGCAAGATGACACCGTAGATCATGTGGTTTTATCACCTTCGGTCGATCATTAAGAAACATTTGCTTTAGTGGACATAACAGATACATAAATTTAACAAGTTTACTTACATTGAACTATTGCAATGTCAATATATTATTGTTTTTGTTTGTTTATTAATTAGTATATAAAAATAGTTATTTTATTAAGGGTTTAATGAGATGTTTGTCATGGTTTTCATAGCGATGGTAGGTGGTAGGAGTTTTTTTTTTTAAATCAAGGTGGTCGTTTGGTCGAAGCAGGTACAACACTTCTACTCCCCCAGACGATTCTCAGCAGGCTGCTGATGATCATCTGGATGGATCCAGCCAGAGATCCCCATTAGGTTCTGCACATCCGCCCCCTTCGCACTCTCTGTCAGGACGAGCACCAATGGGGACCCCCTACTTTGACACTCACCCACACACATCTACTGTAGTACCTGTTAAGAGATGTCGATCTACACCCCCACCTCCATGATAGCCTACTCCTCCACTTCCTGATGATTCACCATCAGATGACTCACCGTGTAGCTCAGAGGCTTCACACGGTAGCGGTGTTGATCCTCGCGTGGTCATCACTATTTCTAACTGGTAAGTACTACTGTGTAAGTACAAAACAATTCTCAATAAGGTTTGTTTTATATATATATATGCTAATTGTCAATTTGTGACACATGATATAATTATAGGGAGTTACTACCTACAAACAAGGTTGCTCGTGCTATACTTCCTTGCTTTGAGACGAGGTGGTTTCCAGAGGGTTATACTTGGAATGGCTTTGGTCAGGAAGGCCATAGATTCTAGTTCAATGAGTTCAAGGTACTTAACCATACTTGATCTTTAACTTTTTTTTGTTTTTTTTGTTTCTTAAGTTATGCTTACACTTACTAATTTATGCATATACACTTCTGTTAGGATCCTGACCTTGAGAGTGTGGTCTATGAGTTATTATGCGAGAAGGGCAGAAGACGATATTCAGACACACTCTACAAGATGAGGCAGGGAAAATTAAGAGAAAAGTCAGAGATGACGTCTGGCAGGCTTGAGAACAACAGTGGAAGAATGAGAAGTACAAGAACATCAGCGAGACTAACTCTCACAACCGGAGGACTGAGCACACACCTGGTGGTGGTCTGTCTACACATGCATGTGGTTCTCGCACGATAAATGAGCATAAGAGGGTTCTGGTGAGTCTTTTTGACTTTGCAGTGTTTTTCATTTAGTTTAATGTTATTAACTCTTACAAATACATTGAAAATATGATATGTTTATATGTAGTGGGGTTGTGAAGTGTCTTTGTGGGTATGAGTGAATATGAATGTGAATGCAAGTGTATATGAATCTGGATGCAAGTACATGTGAATGTGAATGTAACTTTGAATGCATGATGTGAGTTGTGATTGTTATCAGATTCTGATATGTGCAATCTTGAATTCTATATGTGTGGGGAAAAGTAAGAAAACAGGGAAGGTTACGTAAAAAAATTAAGCCTTGATCAATTGATCATTATCTGGTTTTGACTAAGCAATCTTGGCTTTTATGTGTGGGGAAATGTAAAAAGACAAGGGAGGTTATTTCAAATTTTTTTAAGCCTTGCTTCTAATTTAATCAAGTGTTTTTTTTGTAGACTAAGAAATACGGTACGGAGCTAGATGCTTACACATTGTACACACTCATTCGAGCAAGGATGAACATGGAAACCGTGTGCCAGTATGCTCCAAGGTTGAGGACACTATCGTAAGTGTTTTAATGTAACTTATTTAAGCAATTGTGCTAGATTATTCAAATTTATTCATCAACGATGAGTAATTATATCATTGTGTTATGATTATGAAGCATAAATACGAAGAGTTGTTAAATGTTGTCACTCAGGAGTCAGCCACTCCAGATGATCCATCTCTGTAGGCCACACTTGTAGACCTTAATGAAAAATTTGATAAGGTTGTTGAAGGGAAATCGAGAAAGTAGAGGGTCTACGGTGTGGGCAAGCTAGCACCAGAGTACTTCCCTAACTCATTTCACAACACCGACACTGGCTCTCGTGCTACCGGCTACGACCAGAGCATATACGAGTCCATGAATATGGACATTGAGCGGGATTGCTTCAGAAGCTCGGTACGTGCTGAGGAACGAGAAGTGATCCATGAGGAGTTGCGCAGCGAGGAGATGCAGGCGATGATACAAGCGCAGATCTCCTATATGTTTCCCGCTCAGCAGGGTCCGTACGGTGCTCCTGGCGCTAGCTCTAGTACGGGTGGATGGGGTCAGTGAGGAGGTCCTCGTAATGGCTCAGGTGGTCCAGGTGATCACACGAGATATCGTCCAGGGGATGGGCATGGTTGGGGTGGCGGGTAATAGATAGATATGACATTTGACTCTATTAGACTTAGACCTGACAATTTTGACCCAACCCGAAACCCAACCGAACCCAACCCATATTTTTGCGGGTTAGGGTCTTGATTATTGACCCATCTATTTTTTGGGTTGGGTTAGGGTAATTAGCTAATTTTTGGATTGGGTTAGGGTAGAGATCTAAACCCATGACCCAACCCGAAACCCGAAAATATATTTGTTATTAATAAAAATAAAAATATTAATTCACATATAATATATATATACATATATTATTTTCAAATCAAACTATACCTTAGCCTTAAGCCCAAGTGCAGTTGGACTATCCAACCTTAATAATATCACACAATATTAACTAAACAGACAGTCCAACTAGCTGCATATCAAATAGCCTAACGAGACCTTTACATAATGTTGAAACCCTAATACCCTCGTCTTGCAGACTAACATCCATCTTTCTTCTCTACGTTGTTGTTCATGTCTATGTCGCTCTTCATCTCTGCCCAAGGGTTGTTTTTCTTATTCTCACTGTCATTACGTCCTTGAGAACATAGGTATGTTTAAATTCTAGAAGGGTGAACAAAAGTAGGTGATATATATTTTTTTGTAAGTGGGATCTTGATTATAGACCTCTTAGTGAATTCTGAAGTCAGCAAAGAATAGTGTGTTGCATAAAAGTTTCTCAACTGTTGGTAACGGTTAAGTGATTGTGATTGTACCTTTTTAGGGCAAGAGCACTCATTTTAAATAGGTGTAATTATTTTAAAACTATCAGTCATAGTTTGAGGCTTTGAGCTCTTAGTTTATAAATTATTTCTAACTTTAGAAGATTTGTCTTTAGTATATTTCTCTAATGCATAATGAAGATCTTCATTTCTGTTCCACTTTTTATTTAGGATCATGTGCATATCGAGATAGGATTCCTCCCCAACAGCGGTAGATGTTTAGGCTCAAATTAATAAAAATAAACTTATGGAAAAATACGAGTTATTCTATTTATGGGAAATTGGTGCAGTACACTAGTGCAGAAAACGTTTTTAACCACGGTTATTTTGCCTATATACCACGGTTAGGAACCGTGGTTTATGCTCGCGTCGTATATTACAAATAGCTATAAACGACGGTTATGAACCGTCGTTTAAAGTAAGAGAAAAAACCATGGTTGGTCAAAACCGTCGCTTAAGACCCCTTCTCCCGCGATATTCATTGACTTTATACCACGGTTGGGAGTCAGAACCGTGGTATAAAGTGTGTTATAAATGACGGTTCCGCATAGAATTGTGGTATAAAGTGTGTTATAAATGACGGTTCCGCATAGAACTGTGGTATAAAGTGTGTTATAAATGACGGCTATTCTTAAAACCGTGGTATATAGTGTATAAAATCAATAATAAACCACGGTTATACATA
Organism: Limonium bicolor; assembly: GCA_023374045.1. Taxonomy (NCBI): domain Eukaryota; kingdom Viridiplantae; phylum Streptophyta; class Magnoliopsida; order Caryophyllales; family Plumbaginaceae; genus Limonium; species Limonium bicolor. The sequence continues at coordinate 32,189,217 of CM041777.1, read as the reverse complement.
ACCGTGGTTTATAGTCTGTGATTTTTTTTTTCAAATCGCCGGCGATATAGCGGCGCCGGTAATCTCAACAAATCACAACCAGAAGAGAATGAAGAGGCCAGAACATGTATGTTCATTGTTTGCGAATTAGGGTTACAAAATAATGAGTGAAGTCACATTATGTTCCTTGTTCATTGGTAGGTTGCAAAATTACCGTGAAAGAGAATGTAAGAGGCGTAGACCATGTTAAAAAATTAGTGTAGGTTGCAAAAATTACCGTGAAACAAGAGAATGAGAGAGGCCGGAGCATGTCCTTGTTCACCGGTTAGGGTTGCAAAAATTACAGTGAGTGGTGATGAGGAAGAGGAAGAGAGAGATATAAAAAAGAGAATGAATAGTGGAGCAGAGAAGGCGCAGAGGGTTGCAAAAACTACCGTGAGGAGTTTGGTCCTTGTTCCCCATGGTGGGTTGCAAAAATCACTGTGAGGTTGAAGAGAAGGCGCAGAGCATGTTCCTTGTTCGACTGTTTGGGGGTGTAAAAATGATTGTGAGTTATGAAGGCAGTGGAAGAGAGATATAAAAAAGAGAATGAATTAGTGGCGTGTCGTTCAATTTTCAGCGAAAAATATTCCCGCTAAGACAATAAATGACGGTTCACGTGTAACCGTCATTTATAATATGGCACGAAGAATAAACCACGGTTGGGAACCGTGGTTTATAGTCAATGAAGAGTGGCGCGCTGCTTAATTTTCAACGAAAAATATTCCCGCTAAGACAATAAATGACGGTTCACGGTGTAACCGTCATTTATAATATGCCACGAAGAATAAACCACGGTTCCCAACCGTGGTTTATAGTCAATGAAGAGTGGCGCGCTGTTTAATTTTCAGCGAAAAATTTCCCTTTAAGACAATATATGACGGTTCAGCAGATAACCGTCATTTATAATGTAGCATGAATAGAATAAATGACGGTTCAATATACAACCGTGGTTTATAGTCAATTTTTCTTGAATTAAGAGTGGCGTGCCGTTTTCCCGCTAGGAAAATAAATGACGGTTCGCGTGGGAATCGTCATTTATAATGTACCACAAAGAGAATAAATGACGGTTCTGCATAAAACCGTCATTTATAGTGTGGCTTAATTAGAATAAATGACAGTTCTACATACAACCGTGGTTTATAATGTTATATACCACGGGCATAAAACCGTGGTATATAGGCCATGGTTTAAAACATTTTTTCTACTAGTGGTACTTTGGATTCTTTGCATAACATGAAATTCATTTAAACTTGGGTCGATGAAGCAAGATTACTTCTCTTCATTTTGTTTCATCCTATTAGTGTGCTAGCTAGAACTGAATGTTTTTAGATTTTTTTTATTAATTTCTACTCCTAATCCATCTAAATTATTGTATGCTTAAAAAATGGGTTGGGTAGGTTGGGTTAGGGTTGAACGATTTTAAATGGGTTGGGTTATGATTTTCTGACCCTTCCATTTTTGGGTTGGTTTAGGGTTGATGATATTTTAAATGGGTTGGGTTAGGGTTGATATCAACCCGACCCATCGACCTAAATTGCCAGGTCTAATTAGACTATGTTTGTGTGAGACTATGTTCGTATCAAGCTAAGACTGTACTACTTTGTATCTTTCGTTGATTGAACATTTATATTAAGTTTGCTAGAATTACTCTTCATAGTAAAAATAGTATCTTGTGTTAATTAGTACGAGTAACTCTTTATAGGATTGCATATTACAGATGGATTTGAATAAAATGTATTACAGGTCAAAATTTACAGGTGAAAATATATTAGAAATCAAAATAATAAATAATTTTTTTAAATATTAACACAGATTTAATTAAAAAATGCATAATTTCGTCGCCAAGTTAGCGACGGACACATTCCCTCTCCAATTTGTCGCTACCGAAAAGATTAGCAACGGACCAATCTGTCACTAATTAGCGACGGACGACGTTGTCCGACGTGAATTTGGGTTAGCGACGGATTTGTCCCAGTGAAACATGTGACTTGTCAACATGTTTTCAGCTCATATGTGTGATCCGTGGGACCCAATGAAATCCAAAGTTTTTTAAGCTCATATGTGATCCGTGGGACCCAATGAAATTTTTGAAACCTTGTGGGTGGGGTGTGTAATTTCACCAAACATCATAGGTCGGGGGATGTAATTTTCCCAAATATATATCACCTACTTTTGTTCACCCTACTTGATAATCTAAACACCCCTATGTTCTTAAGAACGTAATGACAGTGAGAATAAGAAAAATAAACCTTAGGCAGAGATGAAGAGCGACATAGACATGAACAACAGTGTAGGGAAGAAAGGTGGATGTAAGTCTGCAAGATGAGAGCATTAGGGTTTTCAACATTATGTTAAGGTCTGGTTTGACCCTTTGTTTGTCATGCAACTGGTTGGGTTGTCTGTTTAGTTAAGATTGTGTGATATTATTAAAGGTTGGATAGTCCAACTGCACTTGGGCTTAAGGCTAAGGTATAGTTTGATCTAAAAATAATATATATAGATATTATATTTTTTTTTTTTTATTATTAACAAATATATTTTCGGGTTTCGGGTTGGGTCATGGGTTTAGATCTTTACCCTAACCCCAACCCACAAAATTAGCTTATTACCCTAACCCAACCCAAAAAATAAATAGGTCAATAATCAATACCCTAACCCGTAAAGTATGGGTTGGGTTTCGGGTTGGGTCAAAATTGCCAAGCCTAGGAACCTCCATAGGTGTGTTTTTAACTAGTAACTGCCATATGTGTTTTCTTTAAACAACCACCTATGGCGGCGATTGTTAGTTAGGAACCGCGTTGTACTAGGGTCTCAACACTATTTCGGTAGTTTTAGGACCGCCGAAATAGATCTCTTACAACTGCCGAAATAGACCATTTTTGTACTAGTATAAACTCATCCAGAAGTGGCATAAACTTACCAATATAAAGTTGGAAGGTCATTAATCTCCCTTTGCAAATAAAAAACAAAATAATAAAAAAAAGTGATGATACTGATTGTCTCCAGAATAATTCTGTTTAGCCTTCTGGACGTTTTCTCAGCTGCGCTGCTCAGCGCTTGGGGAGACTCTACATACAGGAAGAATAATCAGCTCAGTAGTAGTAGTACTCCCGAAGTTTGATGGCAGCTGTTTCGTATCTTTGCTTTTTCCCCATATGACTAGATACAAACCGGTGACTATAACTAGAGCTCCAATTAGGCTGCCATAGAGAAGTAACTAACTGATTAAATCTACGAGCTAGCAAGCTAGCTAGGGTTATATATGTGGTAGATGAATATATATATGTGTGTACGTACCTTCCTAGAGATAATGTCTCTGATAAGAAGAAAGAGCTTAGAATGGCTACTATAACCATAGACAAAGGGCTAAAAGAAGTGACAAACACTGGCCCTTTGTCTTGATGATGACGGCTTGTAGATAGTAGCCCATACCTGAGCAAACCAAACCCTGAATACAAATTTAATTAATTTATGGATCAGTCTATCAAACACTATATATATATTTTATTCTAATATATAATATATATATATCTATATGCCGGCCGGGCGGTTTAATTACTTACGCCATATAAGATTGCAAGCAATTTACTGTCCATTTGTATTGACCATATAGACCAGTTTCCCCATTCCATCACCAATGCAACACCAAGTCCTAGCACTGCACCGAGTGAGCAGATCAATGTCGTCAATGAAAGCTCAGCTGGGTAACTCTTAACTGTTATTGCCTGATGATAAACCACAGCATGATCAAATTGCTACCATATAATATAAGTAACACAACAGTCTACACTAGCTATATTGAAAGAAAAAAAAAGTAAGATTTAGTTAATTTACTTGGAGGATGATATATGAAGCCCAGCAAATATTACTACTGGCAATTATAAGAGCCCCCTTAATCGGAACTTGTGTGGGAGGCGCAATTCTAGCAACAGCATCACCGATGACCCTTCCTGAGTTGTTCCATGGTGTTGGAATTGTGGGTCCTTTAACCAGTGTCATTACCATCGCACCTCCAACAGTCACCAATGTTCCAGCTATTTTTGCTTGGCTTCTTATGCTTCTGATATTGACCTTCTCAAGCCTATTATTTTTTTTTTAAAAAAATAAATATATTTTTGTGACTGGTTAGAAAGTTTAAGATTTAAGTACTACCAGGTTTCAATTATAATTATATATCTATGTCAGTTGAGGAAATTAATGAAGGAAATGTAGCTAGCTAGCTAGCACAGCATGTATATGGATAGTTGAATTACATGAAAATCCAAGCCATGATGAATGTGAGAGCCGGAAGAATGTTGCTTAGAGCGGTGACGTAGTAGTAGCTGAAGTGTATTTCATTCCAATATAATACAAGTTTTGATCCATCACCGGCCTGCACCAAATTGAATTACCTACTACTTATAATATATATGTATAATTAGAATGTACAAATTCACATATATATATAGTACTAAGTTAGCTGCAAACGTAGTACGTACTCCAACAAGGCGAGAAGCAAGATCTTCGCAAAGATAGGAATAGTCATTTTTGGCCTCACATTCCTGTATATTAATTAATTAACCTTTAATCATGAAGATCGATCAATCGATGAGAGAGTGAATGAAAAAAAAAAAACTACTAGTACTGTATAATTACCTTTCAAGGACGAGAGCAAAAGGAGCAATAGCGACAGAAGCGAGGATATGTCTATAGACAACAAAGGAGTAATGGTTGAGACCTTGGTTTAGGGCGTGTTTGCCGATTAATGCTATACCAGCAAGACCAAACTGCAAGATTATCACTGCAACGTATGGCTTTGCTCGCTTAATCCAGTACTGCTGCTGCTGCTTTGATGATGATGATGACAAGTAATTTGGCATGCAATTAGCATACATAACTAATTCTATCCTGTCCCACTCGACTCCCTTATTTTATTTATAATTAAGTTTCTTTCATGCAATTACAACTGTTTTGCTAGATTATATAAGTAGTAATTAACAATTGAAAAATCGAGTAATTCAGATACATTTATAAACAATAACCCGACCAACTTATTGCGTGGATATCTACATTAATGCACTGTAAAAGGTTCCTGAGGGAATAATATATGATATTATTCGATGAGCAGCTAGGTCGATCACTACTATATGGTCGGCGGCGCATTTTTAATCAACGGCAGTCATTTGTCATGAATAATAAGCTATACTTTGTGTTACATAATTAACTATACTGTACTGTGTCCGAAATTGAATAATGCTATAGCTAGCTGGTGATTCCAGCAGCATTAAGAAACCAGGTCCATCATCCATGATTAATTTGACTTTCTCACTGAAAGGAAAGGAGACTAGATAGCATAATAATCTCGAGTGATATAATAATTGTCGATCGACGCCTAATAAATCAACATTAGGGATCGATACCACAAAACACTATGCGGGGCGGGCGGGCGGAGGACTGGGGAAACTTTTGGGTATATATAATATCGGTTTATACATCCATGCAGATACTATAGTACGTGTTAATCGTATTATATTATTGTATCCTTATATACCCTCTTTTAAATTATTAGAAGATATATGCATCTCATTCCTTAAACAACATGCTCGCTGCATTCCTTTTTATCATTCTATGCGTCCAATATAGAGATGGATTTTAAAATTAGTTTTTATTTTTGGGTGGTCGTTATCAGTTCTCAAAGTTAGTAACGGGTTCAAACTAGGATATATTTTGAGAAATGTGATCGATGTACTTCTATACAGTATATAGCTAGCTAGCGATCTATTTTATATATGTCTCATAGTCTTGGCATTTTATGTTCTTCTCAAATCTGTACCTGCTGTAATATTCTCTCCTATTTTCGTATTTTAGTTATACTGATGACTAACGAAATCAGTAAAAAAGATACGTTGACCGATTCTTAGCAATCCTAATGAGGAGGGCATCCATACTTTATATATATTCTATAAGAGCATCGATACTTAATTCACGAGCAGATCTAGCATGGGGTTGAATTTGAATCAATCAACTTTTCTGCTGAAGTAATTTAAGCACTGTCAATATTTCTGAAGCAATTATTAGCGTATATGCTGTAAATATGTGCCGTTATACTATTTGCTCCCTCCAATTTATTCTGTTGCTACTAATTTCCTCTTTAGAGATGAAATCCAGATTCCAGACAAAGAAAGTACTCAATGTTTGCACTAGCTCCAGCCTCTAGAACACTACAAAAAAACTCATCGATTTTTGATTAAGTATTTGGACGGTACTACTGTCACGTCGGAAAATCTGAAGAAAGTTACGACGTTTGATTAATTAGCGTCGAATTATACTCGGTTAGCCCTAATGTTGAAGTTGATTTAAATAAAGAAACACCGGCAAATATGTTTACTCTTTTTTTAAAAAGGAAAGATCCAATGTTAAGTTGTTTTCTTTCTTGTAGACCTTTATCAGTTAACCCTAATTTTCTCTCTGCTCACCGCTCTTTCTCATCTCGCAAGTTTAATATCTCCTTCTGCCCTTAATCTCTCGTTCAACCAACGGCTCCAAAACAGTCGTCAACTATTAGCTTCACTATCCTGATTTTAGGAGTTGTCGTCGTCAAACCTACATTTTATTAGGGAGGTAGGGATTGCGGTCTGAATTCAAGGGGTGAGAAACTTCAAGTCTTCGCACAATTGAATGTCGCTAGGGTTGGGTTATTTTCGGGTTAGGGTTTTAACATATTTATTGATCGATTGAGATCGTGAGAGTTCGCGAAGAGAGAAGCGATGGCGTCGCGAGCAGTTGTGAAGGGAAAGGGGAAAGGAGGAAAGGGATCTGCTTCAAAGGGAGGAGATAAGTGTGCAGGAGCATTTGAATCCTTCAAGGATTGAAGCAATTGGGGTCTGAAGAGGGCGAACGTGGCTATTCACTACGGATTTATTCCTCTCATCATTATAATCGGGATGAACTCAGAGCTGAAGCCTCAGCTGTATCAACTTCTCAGCCCTGTCTGACCTGATTGAATAGAGGTATGAGCTTTTGTCTATGTAATCGTCCTGTCTTTTTTCTCTCTCTCCGTGCCTTCTTTGTAAGGACTAAGGTCAAAACGATACATAGACTTGTTCAGCCTAAGTTTTGAATGCTTAAAAGATTAGTTCAGCTTTATTAGATGAATTACGTTGTCTTGATCATGAGCTGCGTTTGTTGCTGCAAATTTGATAATGGCCTAGCCACCTGGTATATGCTATATCATTAGCCTTTGATTGAATAATCTATTATCCTTTCAAAAAAATATTGGATAATATCTTATATTTTATTAGTTTATTTTGTTGTGTTTAGAGGTATTTGATACCAAGTAATACAACGAGATGCAAGTTTATTTCCCAACTCTAAAAAAGAATGTCGCTAGGGTTGAAGAGGGTGTAGGTGAGGATCTCACCAACAGTTCATAGACTTTTATCTCTAATTACTGTCAAGTAAGGATAATCTCGTACTGTTAAGCTATGATTTAATTTGTTCTACGTCACCTAATGATATTTGTAGGAACCCCCAATTTCTTAGTTTCGTTTTGGGATGAATGATCATCAAATTAAGGTATTGGTGTTTGCACACAGTACAGTAAAAGGTCTTGATATGTTAAGGTATGGCCTTGAACTACCATGCTCTTTTACAAATTTTTATTTTCATCATCTTGTAAAAGCTAGTCTCCCTGATGAAATTCTCCACTGCAGGTTAGATGGGACAGAATCCTCTTCTGTTGGAAAAATCTTTGTGGTGATGAATAAGCAAATTATTGAATTTAATTTGTATTACATTGAATAATTTCTCCTTTATGACTTGGATACTCTGTGTAGATTTAAGCAGGGATTGTTCTCTTCAGATATTTGAAGCAGGTTGATGCGTATTTCTCATGGAAAAATATATTCAAGTGTGTATTCTTGATTTCCTTTCTTTATTTGACAGTTGTCTAAAATAAATATAGAATTCATGTGAATCTATTGCAGAGCATCTACTACTTCCTGTTTGTTGCAGAGTGTTTGTACCATTCATGGTTGAATGGTGTGGACTTGTTCGCTAGTAAGCAGCAAAGAATCATAACCATGTCATCATTAAACTTTTATAGTATGTTCAAGAATTTGATTGGAAATCATTAATTGTGATTGTATTTGTTTCTTTTAGAAATTGTTTGCTAAGGATCTTTGGTTGATGCTTAAAGATTTGGATTCAGTGTAAGCTTGCACCTTTATGAAACATTCATAATGGAGTTTGTGGGCCGGTCATCCTCTGGTAACCCTGGCATAAATTTTCAACCCCGGTTACGTTAGTTCCTATTTTGCTTCAAAGTTCATGTTTGTTAATGCTTTCACTACAAAAATCATTAACTTCTGGTTCACAACTTGATTCAGCTATGTGCTGTCTAATTGTAATTACTCTCTCTGAGATCAGTTTAATATGTAGTTTCACAAAACTAGGAGGACAATATGTGAAAGTGTCATTTAACTAGTCATGTGTTTTCTTGTCAGGCAATGGCAAAGCTTGATTTTTACATTAAGAAATGGAGAAAGAGAATGAGGCTAAGAACCACTGATATGTGCCTTACATATGGGAAGATTTTTTATTATGATATTGGAATGTCTTATCTATTGACTTTTATAAGTGTTTTGATTAACTACTCATGAGACTTACTTTCAAATCTCATGCAAGTTGACCTATCACGCAACTGCTCTCTCACTTTACAATTTGGAATATGGTGATCATGGATGTGCTTTACAGGGGTAATAATTTTCTACTTATTGTTTGTGTTCATTATTTTTCTTCAATTAGTCTATGTTGTGCCTCCTATTCACATGATATTTCATGATCTCCTTTTCGTGATTCAGTTGTCATTTTCTAGTTACAACATGATTTATATCTATGATTGCTATTAAGAATCATTTTCAAGTTATGACAGGATTTCTATGATTGGTTCATTTCTAGATTAAAGAACAATGGAACTCTTCACTAGTTGTTGCAGACTATGTAACCTTATTGTTAGTTGCAAGTATGAGGTCTATGGCCCAGTTTTTATGGATCCGCTGTTCATCTTGGATAAAGCTTATGCTAGGAAAGATATATCTGGCTTGGTCAAGTCTTCTTAGTTCATTTTTATTAATTTGATTCTGAACCATAATTTGGAACTTATATTACCTATAATTTCAGGAAAAACTTATGTTCAACACAATGCACTTCAACCTATCCTAGCCAACTCCTTGTATCTTCATTTCAAGTTACCCCAAGGCCCCAGTGTCAACGGTGACTTATTCATTAGTTGTGTCGGATTTCCCAAGAAGTCACACTATGTGACCCTTAGATAATCTTTCTAGAGTTGGTATTGTGGTAGCTAGTGCTGGTAGATAAATCATATCAGTGATCAACACATAAATATTTGTCTTCTCATGTCTTAGTTCTATATGAATAGCAGATAGGTAGACCCTTACGGTTAAAAATGAAAGAGAAAAGATCTCTTTAGAACTCGAAAAACTAAAGATGCTTGTTTTTACTCTACAATTCAAACATTAATTTGTTGGCTTACTACCCCTTATTTTTATGTGAATGTATGTATAGTCCCTTGCAATGGAGAAGCCAATGACAAGTTTCAACTTCAGCATGAGTGAGATGCTAACAAAATCTGGAGGTAATTCTCGATCTTGTGTTTTAGCTTAATACATGTGTGCGTCTTATTGTTACATGTTATGTAAGTTTATGCAAGGAATAATGTTATTCAACTTCTGTTAAGGCTTGTCTCAAAGTTGGATCGACACATGTTCTATGAGCCTGTTGATATTCTGCCATACTGCTTTTAAACTTGTTTGAAGTTTTAAACAATTTTTTTTACTAACTAAGTTCATTTGTGATAGGTTAAAACCAAAAAACGTATCTCTCAATGTTTGGAAACAAGTGGTGGATTACTAGTACAGCGAAGAATTAAAGGTAATTAATCACCCCCAACACTGTTAAATTATCAAATTAGTCTTCCTTATGTTGTTATCATTGTCATCAATAATAGAAATTATTGAATAGTTTTATTCCATTCCTAGGGATCCATTATGTGACAGAACTTATTGTGTTCTGTTGCTTTTGACACTATTGTTTTTTTTTTCTGTTTTAGAATAAATCTGAGGAGGTAAAACTGTCGCGTGCTGCTAAGATGCATGTGCACATTACAGGGGCGAAGAGTTTTGCTCGAGTTAGAGGTGAGTTTGTGAGAACTTTAATAGAAAATTTAATTATTCATTTACATAAGACTTGCACTATTAATGTGGTGAACTAACTATTATTTTAATTGATTGTTAGGTGCAAGTACATAATAGAGAACCTGGTGAAATTGAGTTCTTCGAATTGTGTCATCGGAGACAGGACGGGTCCTATTTTGACGTAAACTCTTCTGATTATATTGTGAGTATTTGTATTAAGGTGAATTTTAATTTCATCAATCTTATATGTTTTATTATTATTCATCCTTGTTTAACTAATCATTTTAAATGCAGGAAGCTGCTCGATCCTTTGTGAAAGAAAAGACTGGTGCTGATTCATTATCTAAAGCCACTGTTGAGGCTGAAGCAGAGGCTCATTATCAACGAGGACCAAATGACAGAGGTAGCCTCGCCTGATAATTACGTTATATTGAATCGTAGATGTGCTGACAATTAAGCTTCTGTTTGTTTCTACCTGTATGCTAGCAAGAGATGATAATTTCCTTGGCTATATCAATGTGAGTGGATATGCTGATGATTCCCTGTTTTCTGTTACCGGGTTTCTAGTTTGTGAACTCTTGCTACACAGCTCTGTGAATTCTCTTTAAAATTTTCACCGTGTTATTACTTTCTGTGGTGCCTGCTCACTTGGAATGTTCTTTTGAACTTCTGTGTGAAATATGATCTCTATAGCTTGTTAATATGATGAACTACCAACTTTCATGGGTATTTACTGATTGCATAACCCTGGTTCATAGTCATAGGACAATCCTTCTGTTTTTTTTTGTTGTTGTAGACTATGATGTGTGGCTGTTTTAAATTAATCTGATGGAGGTCGAAACCCAATGTTGTCATGGTAAGCGTTAGCTTGCCTGATGATAGAACACGGTTGTTGGTTTATTGCAGCAACATATTTTTATGCATTATCTGAAGGCTTAGCATATAAACTCATCACTGATAATTATGACTGACATAATCCATCTGCAACATACTCCTTGTTCTTGTTCTTTGTATTCTTCTTAAAGTATTGTGTTTGTTTTTTAGGAAGGGTTAAAGGATATGGTTATGGTATTAAGCCTTCACAATTCAACCGTGAAAAGAGTACAACCGATGGGGCTAGTTCTAGTGCTGCTCGTGCTGACCGAGAAGAGGTTTCCATGCTCCGAAACCAAGTGGTCAGCATGGAACAGATGATTGCTGTTTTGCAAGCCCAAGTAGGAGCCTCGGCCTCTCAAAGAGCTGCTGGATGAATGCAGAAGAAAAGCATAGTTTCTGTTATGTGAAAAACTAACATTTTTTTAAAACCATTTTGGGTGTGGGAAGCAATGTGAAAAACTAACATTTTGGGTGTGGAAAGCAGTGTGAAAAACTGCTATTTTGGGTGTGGAAAGCAGTGAAAAAACTGCCATTTTGGGTGTGGACGAATGGATGTTATAATGCAGATTTTTGATTAGGATTTTGTAATCTAGATTTTGGATACTGCCTAAATAGATATTGTAATACAGTTTGGATGGTATATAATTCAAATATATTACAGTACCGTACCCGTATTGACCATTCTCAAATAGATGCTTTCATTTTAGTTTTTATTTTTTTTTTAAAAGAAAATCAAAATATTTCGACGCAACTTTAATGTATTTCTGCGCAACTATGGCGTCGAAATATGTAACTTTTCGACGCAATTTAGTTCGTCGAATAAACAAGTCGTTTGCGTCGAAATTTTTTTTGACGGTCAACTAGACGACGAGAGGATGGCACGTGGATACTGAAATTTTCGACGCAACTGTTGCGTCGAAATGTCATTTTTTTTGCGTCGAAATAGATGAGTTTTTCTTGTAGTGACATGTAGTATCTAATGTATTTATTTTGCATTAGTTTTCAAGATTACAGTCTGTTAAAGATAATAACAATATCTTTAACAGATATATTATTAGCATAGAATATTAACAGAAAGATAGGGATTACAACAGAAAGCTCTAGTTAAAGATAGAGCTATGCGTCTGTATGTTATTGTCAGATACATGAATAAACGCTATCATTCTTTACATTCTTTCTACATCTACACTATCAATCTTCTACATTCTTTCTACATCCCACTATTATGTATTCTAATAAGATCTTAGCAAACATGTTGGTCCGGATAAATGGGTAAGGGGAATGACTATGATGGGTGAATTTTCAATCAGCATATATCTTGGCCATGCGGGTGATTACAGAGGGTAACTAGCTAGCGACCAGTATGGTACTCAACGCATTACACAAAAGAAATATGCACCCAAGAATTGAACTTTTTATGTGGAAAGTTTTGAACGGGATATTACCATGCAAGGCCAATTGCCCGAAGGTAGTATCTCGAATGATTGATGTGAATTCGGGGGGGGGGGGGGGGGGGGGGGTTGTACTTCGCCCACACCCAGTGCTGGTGCCTGAAAGTGAAAGAATTTTGGAGAGGATGGCCTTATGATTTACCTAAAGGAATGGGAACGCAGAAGCTTTACTGATTGGATTTTCCATTTCTGTGTGCAGGAAGAAAAAAGGAAGGTGAAATATCTTACTACTCACCTATGGGTTGGTTCGCCATATCGCAAGTGAGACGGGGAGCCACGCCCAACTTGGTGTGGGGCAGGGAAACCAAGCCGGGAGCTTCATCGACACGGTGGGAAACATAAAAGCTTCTGTGGACCCAAGCGAGATGGTGGTGCAAGAGGTGAGGATCACAAACCACGAGGGTGATATCCATATCTGGGTCGATGGGAGTGTTATATCAGGTGGCAGATACGGGATTGGTGCTATGGGGATGGATGAGGGGGGAAATGTGGTAGCAATGGCCATAGATGAAGGTTTGGGAAAATGGACCCCTGTGGAAGTGGAGGCTAAAGTAGTTCTTCTGGGTACCGAATTGGCGAGGAAGATGAAGGCAAAAAGATTTTCACTGTTCTCCGATTGCTTGGAAATAGTTAATTTTCTGAATAATAGGGGTGACGTTTTATTAGGTGCTAAAATTTATTTGAGAGTGTGGAATTGAATTGTAAATTTTTTGAGAAAGTGGCATGAGTGTATACTCGTAGAGCAGGAAATGAGCAGGCTCATGTCTAGCCCTAGTGGGGTAGGAGGATGGGTGGGATTCACATCACGGTGTTATTCCTTGGGATATTTTATACTCCCTCCGTACTGAATTGACCGTCCTGTTTACTATTTGGACATGTCGTTTGATTTCAATTTTAACATATAAGATAAATTAATTTTGAAAATTTAAGTTTTGCATATGATTTCTTACATGATAACTATATGTTACAAAATTTAATTTTATAAAATTGTTTTATCTTATATGTTTAATATTGAAGTGGAAAAACGTGTCATAAAGCAAACAAGACGGTCAATTCAGGACGGAGGGAGTATCTGGTTAATTAATATATGAAAGTCATGATGATTAAAAAAATCACATTCATGATAAAGTGTAAGGTGAAATCAAATTAAAAAACTTATATTCTTCATAATTAAACATATAAAAGAAAACAAAATAATTTAGATTTTATTTCCTAATTCCCCGTAAACAAACCACACCACTTTGATATTCAAGCAGCAGACGATCGATGCTGCAGGCTTGCCCGCGTATAAGTTGGCGCAGTCTGTTTATTTGGCAGTCCAGTCAGCTGCTGACTGGATTGTTTTGCTGATTGAGCTGTCTTTTACTACTTCCTCCGTTTTGAATTGACTTTTCTATTTACTATTTGGACATGTTGTTTGACTTCAATTTTTAACATATAAGATAAAATAAATTTTAAAATTTAAGTTTTACATATGATTTTTTACATGTTAAACTATATAATATAAAATTTAGTTTTATAAAATTATTTTATCTATATGCTTAATATTGAAGTGGAAAAACGTGTCATAAAGCAAACAGGACAGTCAATTGAGGACGGAGGGAGTATATTAACTTCAATTAGTTATAAATTTTAAAATATAAGTCCAAAATGAAAAAAATATATCATTGTTCATCTAAATTCACGCTCTTCAAAACAAGATCCACCATGGATATGTTTTGACAACTTTAAAATTTTATATTATTTACATGTATATATCCATATATCAATGTGACTTATGATTCGTAACATCATTTTAGTGTATCATAATATCACTTTTAATGAATCATAATATCAAAATTAATGAATCATATCTTCATTTAGTGTATCATCGCAAACATATAAGAATAAATTTTTTTACACAATAATACAACACAAAATAATATTTGGTATGTATGAAAAATACGCGATTCACCATATAAGATTTAAAATACACCATACAAACAATAATATACACTACAAAACAATAATGATTTTTATCGGTTTCGAAGTTGTTATCTAATTCACCACTTACTAGTTAATGAATCATAATATCAATTTTTATGAATCATAATATTAAAATTAGTGAATCATATCTTCATTTTAGTGTATCATCGTAAACATATAAAAATAAAAATTTCAAACAAAATACATAACAAAACAATATTTGGTATATATGAAAAATACATGATTCATCATATAAAGTTTAAAATACACCATACAACAATAATAATACACTACAAACAATAATGATTTTTGATCGTTTCCGAAGTTTGTAATCTAATTCAACACTTATTAATTAATGAATCATGATATCAATTTTAATGAATCATAATACAAAATTAATGAATCATATATCATTTTAGTGTATCATCGTATACATGTAAAAATAATTTTTTTAAAGCTGTCAAAACATATCCATGACTGGTCTTGTTTTGAAGAGCTTGAATTTAGGTGAATAATGATATAATTTTTTTTAGGGAATTTTCACCAAATACCACTAAGTTTTTGCTTAATTCACGATATACCACCGTGTTTTTAAAATTACACAAGATGACACCGAGTTTTTACATATTTCACCAGATAACACTCTGTCTCATATTTCGTTAGCTTTTGTGTTAATTTTCTTGGAAAATGACAAAAATACTCATGTTATTATTTAATTACCTGACAATAAATTGTCATATTGACAAATTCCATAAGATACCACCTTAGTTTAGCTAATAGCAGAGATAATTTAGTTTTTTTTCTAGGGATATTAGCGGAGCAATTAATGAAATATGGGACATAATGTTATTTGGTGAAATAAAAGTAAAAAATCGGTGTTATCCTATGTAATTTTAGAAACATAGTGGTATATCATGAATTAAGCAAAAATTCAGTGGTATTTGTTGTGAAATTTCCTTTTTTGTTATTTGGACTTATATATTAAAATTTACAACCATTTAAAGTTAATATAGTAAAAAGACAGTCCAATCAACAAAACAATTCAGTCAACAATTAACTGGACTACCAAATCACTTGGACTGCACCGACTTATACGCGGAGGTTACGCACACTAGAATTTAGTTCAAGCAGTAGAATTTTATTTTTCTTTTTGTATCCGTTTCATCCAACACTCTCCTATGTATAGTAGTCCAAAAAAATAAACAAGAGAAAAAAAGGCCTAGTTCAGAATCAGAACTAATATTACACAACATATGGTTCCGATTCGGCCAATGGGATCAATGGATCCTATCCATGAATAGCCAGCAGCCCGATTCGCTGGCGGCCTAAGCGACAATCATAAAACTTTGTTTGTCGACATAATTTGATTGTTTTATATATTACAAAGAGATGGAATTTACATGTGAGGCACACAAAATCCTCTCAATATATTATAGTTATGTTATTAAGTAAACCGCAAAGACTAACTTAACTAGCCAAGATGAATGAAATCCGTCTCAAATACAACTTACACAAGGAAGATTGATCCACAAGAAAACTCATCTTTCTATGTACTCTCGAACCGCGGGTATGTTCATCGGAACGAACTGAGAGAAACAGAAAAAAAAAACACACACCACACACTTTTCCAGGAACGATTCTCCTGTTTTTGTGTTCCCTTCTCTATTGCTTTCTAATTTATTTTCGAGTAGTTTTGTAGGAGCAATCTCGTTGGTCTGGTAGTAAAATTCTGGCTGTGGAACAAACAATGTCGATTCGTTGTCATTGAAAATAATTTGCTTCGTTCCAAACGCAGGGTTTTGGTCGATGATCTTTAAAGAGAGACTAGATTACTGGAGGCAGGTGGACGAAAACTGAAGTTCTTACATTATGGTTCCAAAGGCAGTAACCATTTACAATCACCAAATCATTGCACCCCCTTGGGCATAACGATTCTGATAATAATATAATATGTATATGGAATCGGTGAATTTGCCGCTGTTGAGCTCCTACAGATGACCTGGAGGAATCTTCCTACTTGTGGAAATCATGAATCCGAATGTTGAAAAACGAGATGACAGAAGAATGAGCTGTGGTCTCGAAACAGATAACTGCTTCTACAATATCGTACTAATTCAATGCTGCATATAATGAGAAGTGGAGACCCTATGCTATGCTGATGAATTGACCGCGGAGGTGTAATAGCAGAGCCTCGGGGGTGAACTCAATATCAGCATATGCGCGTTGTATGATTGCCAAAATGCATTGGTTCAAGATACGGAAAGGAAATTGACTGAAGACCAAGCTGAACAAGAAGAAGAAGAGGCCAAAATGCATTGGTTCTTCAGATGCGGGAAAGCAGATGGCCGAAGACCTAGCCAAAGATGAGAGCAATCTGAAGAAAGACCAATAAGAATTCACGGTTCTCGCATGCAACCTATAAAGTTTCATTGACATATCCTTATGTATCTCTTATCTAGTGATTTTTGGTGAGGTGCCCCTTAAGTATTTGATCGCCACAGGATTTGACACAGATGATCTGAAGGAACATGATGTAATCGTAATCACAAGTAGTTTAGTTTTTGAGTCAATTCTCAACTAATGCTATCTTATACTACTAGCTCAGAACTAATATTATACTATATACTACTGTACTTAATACATGATGGCGTCTCCAAGGCGTAACTCATCCTCCAACTCATCACTTTCCTCAAAGAGCTTCAAGAACCTTGCTTGCTCGTGTTGCCTTCTCCTTGTCTGCCGATATTTGACACTAGCCAGAAACCCAAAAACCATCACCACAGCAACAGCAAAGCTGATAAGTATTATGGCAACATAGCTAATCCCTCCTCCCCCTTCATCGTCATCATCCGAGGAAGATGAGTGGCGAGAACCTATATAAACAACCACACCAAGTATTAGAGAAGATTCGCCAGTCGAGAGAAAGTGATAAGACATAGTCGAAAACATAACAGACAGGACCTACCTTCAGCAAGTCTCAAGCATTCTTTACATAGAAATGTTGCATTGAACTCTTTCTCTTTGTTATGAGTATACTTTCCCTTACGGGTTGAGAAGTAACTAGGACAGAACTCCCACTCATCAAACACGTCATCTCCTGTCAACAAATCCTTCTCATAAACCCCATCTCTTGCACTTTTTGCTTGAAAACTCTGTCAAGGGCTGAAACAGAACATCACAAAGTATCTTGCTACGCAAACTGTAAACAATCCGTATGAAGAAAGCAAAAATAGTACAAACATCAACCTTACAATCAAGCCAATGGCAACTCAACTATTCTAAACTAACAATCAAGTACTCCAAAAGGGTGCAGAGGAAAGACAAACTTAAGCTAAAGGGTTAACAGATTCTAGAAAAAAGTTATCATTCTAGAAGGCCTGTTGAATTAATGCTCAAGCATTCCATATATGGTGCAGCAGTACGACCTATAATGACATTCTCTTCCAATTTCCTCTTTTCATCTCCATGATATCAAAGAACAGCAAAAAAAGGTCAGACAGATATAAAAGACACTTCATGAATCCTAGATGATATAGCTCAGTATAACAACTGGAACTGCTAGCTACCTTCTTTCAAGAACATTATAAATGAAAGACACAAATTCATCCATGAACTAAGCACAGACCTATCATGTAAAAATAGATAACATCAATTTCTTTCAGTTTTAGGGGAAGATGAAAAGAATAATATGAAGTAACATAGAAAAATGTGCTGTCCCAATAAATAACAATGAAGTCTTGTGTACTACATCTGTACAGAGGTTAGATGAAACTATCCAATAGTTTAGATTACGAAAAACACTTGCACAAATGTTTAGAATAATGCACCCAGTTCGGAAACCTTTCAAATATCAAGATTCAATTCAACTAAAGGAATCAGGTTCCAAACCTGCCAAGATTCTTCTCCATTGAAACTCTGTGACACATTAACTTCCTTCACATCAGGCAATGTTATCTTGTTCTCACCATTACATTGGAAATATACTGTCGGTTTATGGCTTAAAAGTTCATGGGTTCTGTATATTTCAAGTGACTTGAGTGTGACCTCTGCTGGTGATACGAGGCCTGCAGTTAATAAGAGAAAAAAAAAACCTCATTAACGTCTTTTTACAAATGCAACTCCGCCAACTATATGTTGCTTATAAATTGATCAGAGTATAGTTTAAAACTATCTCAAATGTCGCTACAAGAGTCCTTGAACGCAACAAACCAAAAAAATTATCGTTTAAAGAGGATACATGAAAAGAAGGCACCGTGCTACTGATGATTAATCAGGACCTAAATCTCTATAATTGGATCAAACTTAAAAGTGAGCAAAATTTTCTTTAATAATTCTAAATTGCCCCAAATCTACAAAAATCTTCAGTTTACAAGATCATATATAGAAGTCTGCCGATATACTTTTCATTTAGCAACCTTCATATCACGTTGAGGGTGAAGTAGCTAGAGGGGGCAAACTGTAGAGGAAAAAAAGGAGGCCAGAAGCTTTATTGTATAATTCATTATCTGATCTTGCGCTCTCTTTCTAAGGAATCGGTCTAGTGTCTATGACACAAGCTCTAGGGTATGGAGATTCCGCAGTGGTCGAATGTGTCTTTTTGTGGCAGTATATGCTCCCTTGTATCGTCGACCTTTGTAACATGACCTAACTTCTTCTAAGAAAACTAGAACCTCCGTCATTATTATTGTCATGTTTACTATTTGGATATATCTTTTACTTCAATATTTTGACATATAACATATAGTGATTTTATAAATTTAAACTATGCTGCAGATTTACTTGATAAACTATAGGCCCCATTCTTTTGCATTGCTGATAATCTAGTTGATGTCAGTTGTCAGCTGAAAGTTAGAAAAAGTAGAGGGGAAAAATAGTTGATATGACAATTGATGTATGTGACATACAGAGACAATAAACTAACTGATCAAATAAACTCGATGAAAAAATGGGCCTATATAGCTTGACAAAAGTTTAAAAACAAAAGTGGAAAACGTACAATCCAGTACGACGGAGTTAGTATATTCTTATTTACAAGTGAACCGATCATTAATCCTGATTCCTGCACCATCACTATGCTATGGATAAATAGCAAAAATCTTATTGTTTAGAGTTCAAGGAGTTCTGCAATCGCACAAACAGGCGGTTCCATGGTCTAGTGGTTAGGACATTGGACTCTGAATCCAGTAACCCGAGTTCAAATCTCGGTGGAACCTTAATTTTGTTTCTCCCCCCTTCACCGACTTTTTTTCCAGGTATTTTTTTCATGATACGTCAAATGAACCCTGATTGCTTGGTACGCATCTAGGGATTTGTGACCAAAACGCAGCCCCTCCAAAAGGAATGAAAATTTCTAACAAACCTCGAGAAATCTAAAGTGATACGGGAGGAATTGAAGAACAAAATTTTAATGATGATTGAAAGAGACGTAACTGGCACAGCAAGAACCTCGATGTTAAATCAAATCATGTAAGCTGAGACCCAAAAAAAGGCATCACAAGTTTACCCACAAAGCAGCTGAAAACGATCACAATCGGAGAGACAGCTCCATAAAACATAGAAAGCCGATCCCGCATAACGATCAGTCGGCGCGTGGCAGTCTAAGCAGCGATGAACAATAGCTGGGGAACAGAGATATGCGGCACCTCAGGGCTATCGCAGAGGGAAAAGGGAAAGGAGGTGGGATCTCGTAGAAGGGCAATGATGTTCTAAATTGGGAGGTGAGGGAGGAGCTTGCATGAGTGCTACCAACGGCAGGAAGCATTTTGATTCTATTGACCAGTTCATTGTTCTGTGGTGTTGGGTCTGGGCGCCTCGAAATTGTCTTACATTCTTTTGCTAGGCTATCTTTCGACCGAATTATAAAACTCGTTTCTTATTCACATCAAGAGTTTATTTTAATTTGTTTGAGCTACAAATGCGACAATCAATAGAAAATGTTTTACGGTGAAATTTGATCTGATGCTACTATATTTTTTTTTGCTAATTCATAAAATGACTTAAATAAAAAGAGGGAAAGATTATAATCCTTAAAATATTTCATTATTCATAATATACTCTTTTTAAGTCTTGGCACATAATACCTCTAAAATCTTTCAAAATTTATAAAATACCCCTTTTCGTAACGTCAGTAACTTCACCGTTAATCCTACCTGGAAAATGACATTTTTGTTCATGTCTTTTCTTTTAAATTTCACGATATACCCTAAAAAAAATTACAATTTACAATATACCCCTTTTTAAAAAAACATTCACAAAACACCTCTATAATGTTTCAAAATTCACAAAATACTCTTGATCTTTTAAATGCATTGAATAATGACTATTGTACCCTTTACATTGCAGTTCATGTTTCAAGTTCACAACATGTTTTATTTTATTTATGGCATTTTATCAAATTTAACAAAAAAATATTTAAAATAATACAAAAATTATAATTAAAAATTATAATTCTTAAATATTAAAGATACACAAAACTTAAAGATATTATTTTTATTTCTCAATTTTACTTTCCTTACTACTTATTCATCTTCTTTTGCATTAAAATATTATAGTTATTATTAAATAATATTATTATATATAAGCATATATATATATATATATATATATATATATATATATATATATATATATTGATTATAAACAAAACTAATCCAATATAAAATGAGGTAACTAAAACTATATACAATTACCTTATAATATATTTAATTTGTTTATAAGTTGACAAATATATGCTTAAAATAATATTTACTCATTACCTAACCATAACTCCAATATTTTAATAAATAATAAAGACTAATAAGTGGTCAAGAAAGGCTAAAAAACAATGAGAAGAAAATAATAATTTATTTGAAATTTTGTTTAAGTTTAATGTTAAAGAATTATTAATCCTACTTCACTTTTCTATATTTTTTATAAGTTTATAATTTTAAAATATTTTTTGTAATTATTATATTTTGTAGTATTTTGAATATTTTTTTGTTAAATTTCATTTAATGCCCTAAATAAAAAATGGCATATTGTGAACTTAAAACATGACATAAATGTCATTATTCAAGGTCATTTCACGGATTAGAGGTATTTTGTGAATGTATTTTTTAAAGGGGTATATTGTGAATTGTGAAAATTTTTAGGGTATATCGTGAATTTTAAAGAAAATACATGCATAAAAGTTATTTTCCAGGTGGGGTAAAAAGGAAGAGTTGATGGACGTTATGAAATAGGGGCATTTTATGAATTTTGAAAGACTTTAAGGGTATCTTATGACAAGGTTTCAAAAAAGGGTATATTATGAATTATGAAAGATTTTAACGATATATTATGAATTTTCCCGAAAAATAAAGTCTCAAAAGGTCACTACATTTCTACAAACTACGTGAAATACCACTAAGTCATTGATCGAAGGAAAAAAGATAAAATACCCCTCTAGTTAACAAAGTACTTTTATAGTTCACAAGATGCCCCTAAGTGTTAAAAATTAACTAAAATTTAAAGAATTCAAAGTACTATAAAAATATAAATGATATAAAAAAACATTGGGAAATTTCATGAATGCCATTATATTTTTGGCTAATTAATTAAATGCCCTAAAATAAAAAGAAAGTCACAAAATTCCATCACATCTTTGCAAAAATCCATGAAATACCACTATGTTATTGGCCAGAAGGAAAAAAAGACAAAATACCCCGTAAGTAATAAAGTACTTTAGGAAATTTCACCAAATTCCACTGAGTTTTTGCTTAATTCACAATATACCACTGTGTTTCTAAAATTACACAGGATAACACTAAGTTTTACTTATTTCATCAGATAACACTCTGTCTTATATTTTGTTAAATATCCGTTAATATTCCAGGAAAATGACTAAATACCCCTATTATTAATTAACAACTTAAAAGTGATTTGTCATACTGATAAATTTCATTAGAAATCACTTTTGTTTAACTATTTATATGAGTATTTTAGTCTTTTTTCTAGGGATATTAATGGAACATTTAGCAAAACATGATATGGTGGCCACGGGTCCGATTCCACCGGTTCCGAAAAATGTGTATTCGTATTCGGAACCGGTCTGGGTGGTTCCGGTTCCGGTTCTGAAATCTGGATTCGCTTCGGATTCGGTCAAAAAACCGGTTCCGGCCGGTTCCGGTTCCGGTTCGGTTCTGATCGGTTCCGGAAGATTCGATCGGCTCCAGTTGCTTCGTTTTAGCTCCGATTTGAGATCCGTTTGAGCGCACACGTTGCTCTTTTCATCCAGTTTACTCCTAAATAGGTTATTCTTCAACTTTATAATCTTAAATGTGTAAGAAAAAAAGACTTAGGAATTTTTATTGAATTTACAAAAATAAGGAACAAAGAGAATTTTATTATATGATTCACTGCCTCATTCAAACCTTATTAGGTAAAAACCCATTGAGAAACCCTAATAAGGAAAAACAGTACAACTACTAAGAGGTTACATGATTTCAATTTGCAAGTCTTAAAAAAAGATTACATGGAAAGAAAGTAATACTAAATTACTAATACATTCTAAAATATTATAAAATAGAAGTCCTAAGTGGTGTTATCCCCATTTTTCTCATACCAATCATCATGTTGGCCTTCATATTGCAATGCGCGTGCTTGGGATCTAATGGCTATTTTCTTCAGAGGAGAGCGCGCCCGAGACCCAAAACGACGTCGTTTTGGCCCGATTCCAACGGTAACTTCAACCGGTTCCGGGGCGGTTCCTGTTCCGGTTCCCGGTTCCGAATCCGATGACGGTTCCAGGTGGTTCCGGGCCCGGTTCGGGCCTGAATCTCAAAACATGTATTGTATTCGGAACCGGCTGAGGCAGTTCGGTTTCGGTTTCGGTTCCCGGCCGGTTCCGGTTCCAATCGGTTCGGGTAGAACCGGGCCCGATGGCCACCATTAAAACATGAGATAGAGTGTTATTTGATGAAATAAGTAGAAGCTTAGTGTTATCCTGTGTAATTTAAAAACACAGTGGTATATCGTGAATAAGCAAAAACTCAATGGTATTTGGTGAAAATTCCCAAGTACTTTTAAAGTTCATATTATGTCCCTTATTGATAAAAAAATTCACTAACATTTAAAAAAAATCATATGCTATAAAAATATAGATAACTATAAAAAACATTTAAAATATAAAAAATTTTGAAAAATAAAATAAAAAATATTTTAATATCATAAAATATTTTAAAAAAATATATTTCTTAGATTTTTCTGAAAAGTTATTCGGTACCATAAAAAAGAACATAGTGTTTTAAACACATAATTTATACCAATTTCCTACCAATTTATAGAAATTAAGTACCATAACAAAGTAATTTTATTGAATTTTTAACACTTAGGGCATGTTGTGAACTTTAAAAATACTTTGTTAACTAGTATGAGTATTTTTGTCTTTTTCCTTCTGGTTAATGACAATAGAGTTGTCAATTTCGGGTTTTAGGTCGGGTGACCTCAACCCGAATCTGCTCATGTTTCACCTCAACCCGAAACTGAACCGAACCTAAAAGGGTTATGATTTATCAACTCAAAACCGACCCGGGTCACATATCCTCACCTCGAACCCAGCCTGTTTGACATGAACCTAAAATTGATCCGAAATAGTAACACGTGGGCGCAAACATATCTCAAATTGGAGCTATAACGAAGATATAAAGGCCTGTAAAAGTTGTGTCTAACACATGCGTCTGACCTTGCGAGTCCGAACACATGCCAAGAGATCAGAACATGCAAGTCCGTACAGAGCAAAATATGCAGCAAATTCAAGAGATTTAAAAAGGAAAATAAGAGAAGAAAAAGGGTATTCGACCCAAGCACCAAAAACGCAAAGAATGAAGAGAAAGGTGGGGGAAATAACAAGTAGAAGAAAAGAAAGAAGAATAAGAGAAGAAGAAGTTTCACCTCCACCAAAGCCCTTCTTCAACCTCCCATGACTATTTCTTCTCCCTTTCTCTTATTTGTGCTCTAATGGAGGCTTAACCTCCTTGCACCTTGGAATGGGGTTTTGCCCAAAAATCCCTAAAACTCCATTGTTGAATTTTGAACTTGTTTTATGATTTACTTTATTTCTCGTGTTTAATGTTTGATGATTGTTAAGCATTTATGGCTCTTAATCTTGTCAACTAATATTTTGGGATTTTCTTAGGGTTTTGCCTAATTATTACCAATGTGTTTAATTAATTTTGGTTTTAACGTTGTCAAATAACTTCCACTAATGTAGGTTTCTATCAATACGAAGTTTTGGAAAGCGAAAAACTAAACCGTGGAACCTAAATTCAATTTACTCAAATCTTAATGGTTTTAAGATTATACTACATTACAACTTAGGGGAACTTGTGCTTAACGCTGTCGAATTACTCTAATGCTTAAGTATCTATGAGTTCTCGATTAAATCGGTTAGGACTAGTAGATTTAGATTAGGCTACAAATTAATTAAGTATTCTCGTTGTTTAGATATGAGTTCAAGATTCAAAAATTGGTAGTAAAGGGTGAAGGAGGCAAAGATTCATCCCGGGGTACATCTATCTTAGTTTAGTAGTTTGGTTTTATTGCTTTCTTTATTTTCTCTTTCACCAAACCAAAACAACAAAACCCCCAAAATATTTACTGTGGTTTATCTTTTTATATATATTTATATGTATAGTACTAAAATTTTAAAAAGCTGGATAGTTGCAAAAAGTCTGTCGATACGACACTTGTTGTACTACTTTGACTGGGTTCACTGCCCATTAGTGCATAATATATTCATTTATATTTTTCACAACACATACCTGATTGAACGTGCAAACTCTTATTAAGACCCACAAAGTCTCAATAGTTGATCGATCCACCACCAGCACCCGTATTAGAAGTATATTAACCCGATTGAGGGCGTGATTGCCCAGAGCGACACACATACCCATCATGGCCGACAATGTATCCTAACTTGTTTCACCACCCGAGGGGATAATCCCATAACCTCATGCAAGCCCAAAACCTCCATAGATGGGACAAAAAGATTCCAAGAACAAAAATAGCGGAGATATAGCTTAAAAGAAGATTAAGAAATCTATCAAAAAAAAAAAGAAGAGAAGAAAGGAACAAAAACAAGAAAACCCCAAAAACAAAAGCGAAATCTCCACCGAAGGAGGAAAGAAAGCACAAACCTCCACCGTAGGAGAAAAATAGCATGAAAGCATTGAGTTGAGGTTAAGAAAGAAATGGCAGAAAAGCGTATGACATGAAGCAAGGTTTTAACATGGAGGAACAACAACAAAAATGAAGGTAAAGAGGAAATGGGGGAGAGAAAAGAGCAATCCCCTCTCTCCGCATCGCAATCCTTAATGTTTATTTTATTTAGCTAGGAGACCGAGACTAGAGACGTGCTACCATTCAATTTTCCTAATGTTAAATATGCACACAATTTTGTTGTTGTAAATTAATTTCTCATAATATGTTGATCTATGTATTTATACTTGGGACAAAGAGCATAATGTCTTCCCATTGAATAGACTAACTCTTGAATAGGTCAAATAGAATAATATGTTATAGCTCTTGAATGTGATCTAGCTGAGCAAGATGCTCTAACTATAACATACTATACTTAACCAAAGGATTTGATCACCTAAATGTGTCAACAGGAACTAACCTTGCTAAACTAAGGGTCTTGCTAGTAACTTATTTAACATTGATGAATATCTAATATGGACAGAAAAAAAAATCATCTACACCTGTATGTCATCCGCAATATTCACCGACCACTAAATTACCTCAAATAACCTCCGCAACATCTTCGAGCATTGCAAAATGAGAAGGGAAGAAATGGTGCCAAGCCAAAACAAGACACGGAGAGCATCCGGCCGGCCTAGCCGGATGAGAATAAAGATGCATAGAGCATCCGGCCGCTTCAGCCGGATAGAAGTAGAGGCACATAGGGCATCCGGCCGTCCCCAACCGGATGAGAAAGGATTTAGACAAAGCAAAATACAGTACGACCGACCGCCTATGGTCAACCAAAGGTACTAAGAGGGGGTAAAACTGTACTTATACATGTAAAATACAGGCTGACACCATGGAACCAAGGCCTAAAATACTATAAATAGGGATGTACCCCATGAAATAAGATACGAAACACCGGGCAATCAAACTCACACTCGATTCCAACTAAGGCTCTCTCTCTCTACTCTTGCGAAATTCTGTGATCGAGACCAGGTAACGTAGAATAGAGGATCAGATCGGATTGCACTAGGATTACATATACTGTTTCATTTTGGCGCCGTCTATGGGAAACGAACAGCAAGAAGCAACCACGAGACCACTTGAACAGGGAAGTAATCTGTGACGATTTGTAGTGGAAATCCCGAAACAACTAATGACATTTTTTGCAGGATCTGAACACGAGAAATGGCTCCAAGATCGAAGAAAATACCGAAGAACGCCACCGAGAACAACAACCGTTCTGAAGAAGGAGAAGAAATGAGTTCGGAGATGCCAGAGGCCATCTCCAAAAAAGATCTTGAGGACATGCTAAAGGGATTAGTCAGATCCATTGACGAAAAATTGTAGAAGGAAACGAAACTCTGCAACAGGAGTTAATGCAAAGGGACGAGGAGTATCAGAAAAGATGGGATGAAATGACTGAGGCCATAGAGCAGCTGAGAAATAAGGATTCCAGAGGCAGTAATGGCGAGGAAAGTAAGGATAGGAAGCGTAATTCAGTCATTAGTGAAGAATGAAGGAAGAGATGATCAGATAGACATGAGCTTGTACCCCTTCTCAGAGCGGATAAGAAAAGCAAAACTCCCGCCGCATTTCGTTGCTCCGGCGATCGAGAAATATGATGGGACTGGAGACCCTGCCCAACATATTAAGAAGTTCATGTTTGCCATGAACACTCAGGGGATCAGCTCCCTCGCTCTCTGCAATTTGTTCCCGGAACGCTTTCGACTCCCCGGAACGCTTCGAAGAGAGAGAGCGTTGGATGGATCTCCACGAGAACGCCGCAGTCCATCACGAGCTTCAAACAGCTGACCGAAGAATTCCAGCAATACTTCGCTGCGAGTAAAAGAGGTTTAAAAAGAAACAATAGAATTGATGGACGCTAAGCAGCGAAAAGGGAGAAACCGTGAAGGAGTACAGTGAGCGCTTCCATAAGAAGGTGCGCAGAAATCGATGATATCGACGAGAAAATCTTGATTAAGACCTTTGGTAATGGTCTAGCTCAGCCTCGGCTCGCTGGAAAGATCGCGACAAAAGCGCCGAAAACTCATGGAGAATTAGCTGAAATGATCCATGATTTTTTGAAATCTGAGATAGAAGAAAACAAGGCTAAAGAGCTAGCAGATAGCTTCAAGATCGTAGGGATACCAGAAAAGAAGGAAGGGCATGGAGGAAATACCGGAAGAGGAGGGTCAAGGTACAAGCCACATTATGGCAAGTCAACCGCCGGATCTTCCTCTCAGGGGGCCAGCATCAGGGGGCAAGGACCATTGTCTACATCGACCCAGGGAAATATGCTGCTGTAGTAAGAGAAGGATACCTTCCTCAACCAAGGAAGCCGCCGCAGGGAGGAAATCCCGGTCGCATTTTGCGAGTACCACGGAAACCGCAGCCACCGAACTGTAAACTGTGCTACCTTGGCTAAAGAGCTTCGAATCATTGAGGAAAATAAGAGGAAGGGAAAGCAATCAGCCGGAGCACAAAGGCAATACGGCGGGCAGCAGAGCGGTACCCAGAACGCACCTCGTGGGCGACAAGAGGAAGAGGTTCACCCCAGGCTTGATCCTAGCAAGTCAGTAGGAATGATAACAGGACTTTTTTCAGAGGTAGGACCACTAACCCCTAATGAAAGAAAAGGCACATTCATCAAGTACATCAGGAGCTCCCGGAGAAGAAAATCGCCAAAAAAGAAAGCTTTCCTCCAATTTTCTTTCCGACGAAGATGAAGATGGAGTCCTATACCCACACAACAATCCACTTGTCATTCATGCACAAGTAAATGATCGGATGATGGAGGGAATTCTAATCGATAGTGGGGCCGGAGCAAAAAATGTCAATCAGCCGAAGCGGTTAGGAAGTTGGAGGTGCCTGAGGACCGGATCAAGCCCTATTCGGTGGTTCTAGGAGGATTTGTGGGAGGCGTCTCTACCACGTCTTCCGGCAGTATAGATTTCACAATGACCCTGGGGCCAAGGAGACGAAAGAAGAACGGAGAAACTCATGGCTTTATTGTGCCAGGTCTTTCTGGATATAACATGTACCTTGGAGGCAGGCCAGGAATCAATGCTTTCAAAGTCATCCTCAACACTCATCACTTAAAAATGAAATACTTAACCTCAAGCGGGAGAGGAGATAGTTACGATAAGAGGAAACCAAAAAAATGGCCCGTATGTGTGAGGTCCGCATTATGGACAGCCTTCCTAGTAGGAGGGGTGGTTAAGACTGTGGGATCGGATAAGGAGTTCAAGGGAAAGTTACCTTCTTCCCCAGGGCCAGTCAAGAAAAGGAAGGATGTCAAACAACCCAAGATCCCCCCAGAGAGGTACATTTAAAATCTGACCCTTCTAAATTTTTTAAGATAGGAAGCGTTTGACGTGGAGAGCAAACTCACCTAATGAGGTTCCTGGAAAAAAGAAGGGTAACATTCGCCTGGAGCACGGACGAGATGCCTGGAGTAGACCCAAGCGTTATCCGGCATGAGCTCAGAGTAGACCCTAAGCATCCGGCGGTTTAGGCAAAGAAAAAGGGTGATAGGGGAAGAAAGAAATTTGGCTGCACGAGCCGAAGTCTAGAAACTCCTCAAAGCCGGATTCATCAGGGAGGTCGCGTACCCACGATGGCTGGCTAATGTTGTCATGGTAAAAAAAGCAAATGAAAAATGGAGAATGCGTGTGGATTTCACAGATTTAAATAAGGCATGTCCAAAGGATTTCTATCCTCTACCGTCAATAGATAGATTGGTGGTTTCAATGCTCAAAGCTCTGTGTTAAGCATTCTAGATGCTTTCTCTGGTTATAATCAGATAAAATGAATGAAAGAAGACGATTCGGAAAAAAACATCCTTTATAACTTCAGCCGGAACATTCTGTTACAAAGTAATGCCTTTGGACTAAAAAAATACAGGAGCTACCTTTCAGCGAATGATTGACAAAGTGTTTTGTCAACAACTTGCCCGAAACGTGGAGGCTTACGTTGACGATATAGTCGTAAAAAGTCCATCGAGGAACAACACATGAAGGATTTAGAGGAAACATTCGACACTCTGGACAAATACCAAATCAAGATGAATTCAGAGAAGTGTGTGTTCGGGTAACCAAAGGGAAGTTTCTTGGCTTATTGTTGGACAACGGGGTATTGGGATTGAGGTCCGGAAAAAAGTCAGGCAATCCTCAACCTCTCCCTCCAAGAATGTCAAAGATTGTCCAAGCCTTGAACGGAGACTCACGGTGTTAAGCAGATTTTGCTCCAAGCTTTAGGAAAATCAATCCCGTTCTTCAATATCCTAAGAAAGAACAGCAAGTTCCAATGGGGACAAGAGTGTATAGACGCGTTGAGAAGTCAAGAAATGCTTCGGGATTTGCCTAAGTTGGGCGTACCCGCCCCAGGCCAGGATCTCTACCTTTACCTATTGTTGTGCAAAAACTATATAACAAAGTATACAAGTATATGCAAGGAGTAGGCAAGTGCACCTAATCGGTGTAGTACAACAAGTGTCGTATCCACAAGGAAATTGGTCCTAACTTCCTAGTCTCGGTATTTAGTAGTTGTAATGAAGCAGTAAAATGGGGTTTAGCCGGTGGCAAGCTTGATTGTGTTGGTTGAGTAATTTCAAGAACAACAAATAAACTAAGGTGATAAGTTAATGGATTGGATGGAAAAGTACTTTGGGATTTTGGCAATCCCCCAAACTACCTAGATATGCTAGCAACTCTTCTTATGCCATAGTTGTCTTTTAGAACAATAATAATAACTCTCTAAACCAAAGATGAGTTAATTCTTACTTAGTTAATTTTAGCCTTCAAAATCAATTAGGACTAAACTCACTAAGTAGCAATAAGCAAGTTCTAGAACAAAGCTCCAAATTATACTCACTAATCCTAGGAGCATAAATTAAGAGTTCTCTCTCAATTTGGTCACAAACCCTAACTCAAAACCAAATTGTAGATGGGGTTCACCACAAATGCACTCAAGAGATCAATTTGAGAACATTGAATGATAATGAGAGAGAGAAACAACTATATTAAGGCATAATAAAGATTCACAAGCAAAATCTAGGGTTTGGGTTCAAAGACCCATCCCAAAGCACAATGGAGTACTACTCAAGCATAGAGGAAAGAAAAACTAGAAAAGAGTAAGAAGAAGCCATTGTTGAAGCTTGGAAGCTTTGGAGAAGGTGAGTTCTTCCTTCTTCTCTTCTTCCTCTTCTTTCTCCTCTTCTTTCTCCTTCTTCACGTTCTTTCTCTTCTCTTGTGTGTGTGGAAGTGTAAAATGCCAAAGAATAACTCAAACCCCTTCTTTTTCCCGTTTTAAAACGATCGTTCTGGGCAAATTTCCGTCGGGACCGCCCCACAGGGGCGGTCCACAGGGGCGGTCCACACCAGAGGCAAATCCCGCTTCTGAAATCGACTGGACCGCCCCACAGGGGCGGTCCACAGGGGCGGTCCACACCAGAAAGGCTTTTTCTGCACCGAAATTGACTCGTTTGACCCCTCGTCTTTGACACACTCTTCGGGGCATTAAAGCTCAGCTACAAAGTCTTGAGAGTCTCCTAAAAACCCTGCTCAAGTGAGCTTTTACCTAAATTTAAATTAAAACTGCATGAGTTCAACTATATTAACAAAATGCTCTATCAAGTGGTGAAATAAGTCAATAGTTGCACGAAATAAAGGTAAATAAAGACCTTATAAATACATAATTTCACCACTTATCAACTCCCCCACACTTATCTATTTGCTTGTCCTCAAGCAAAGTTTGCAAGGAACCCATAGCAAGAAGGAACATTTATAGCAAGCAAGTATTTAGATGAATTCTTGAACTTTGGTGAGCAAAATTGTGAAAAATCTCAAGAGGAGTGCAACCAACCTTCTCATGGTGACATGGGTGTGCTTAGGGTAAATATAAAAAAATATAGAGCTTCGGGGTATGATCTAGAGTGTTTCCAAGTGCTTAAAGATCTTTGGACTTGGAGAACTTTTACCATGGCCAACTTCTCTCAAGAATGGGCATTGAGGAAAAACAAAAGGAAAAATAGAGATTTGCATTTGATTTTCTTTTGCACAAGAGATGAGAAGACATAATTTGGAATTGTGCCTTTGGCACTTTGCCTTGCTTTACAGAACACTCAACTCTCATTTGTTGGTTACCGATGGTGCCTCTCAAGTCCTTTTAATAATTTCCACGAGGAAACACCCCTTAGCAATCCCTAGATGAGAAGATTAGAAAGGACCCCTAAGCAATAAAAATTCACCAAGAAAAGGATTTATGGAAACACCGCAATTAATTGCTCCTCAAGAGAGAAAATTTGAAAAAAATTGGTGGAAAGTTCTAAGCATTCATGGAAAGACTTGCTTAATACAAATGGAACTTCTTCATGGTAGCAATAGACATGTATAAGGAGAAAAAGAAGTGCATCAAAAAGAAAAGGTCGTTTCCCCCACACTTGAGTAGGACAATGTCCTCATTTGTCAAAGCGAAACCCAAAGGGAAATAAACAGAAGACCTTTTCGATGCCCGAAACATAAAGTGCATAAAGTTGTAAAGCATTTGGTAAGTATAAAGCGAACTAGTACTCCCCTGATTAGACGTGAATGTGGGCAGAGTGTTCCCCCACACTGCAGAGTGTCCGGAGTCATTGAAGCGCGTGTCCTAGGAAAATTTTGCAAGAGTTCCTCTTGCACGTGTCGCATTCTGCTTTGAATGGGGCTTGCATGCAGTGTGTAAGAAGCTACAAAGCAGAGACAAAAATAAACTAGGCGCCACATAATTCCGAGGAATACGCTGAAAGCCCATCGTTAGAAAGCAAAAGGGGACTCATAAGTGAGTCCTACAATAAACTGGTTCACAAAGTTATAACTGAAGCGGAAAGTATAGACAGAGTACGGTAAAGCATAGTGTAAAAACAGATAAAAGACAATAACATCCACAATCTCCAAAAATACATAACAAGTTTCAAATCAGGAGCCCCCAGTCAGCCAAATCCCTGAAAAAACTACTGGGTCGGTGGTCCACCTCGCTCGATCATGCGGCGCAGTGCCTCATACTGGGCTGCCAGCTCCTCCACGCGGCGCTGGTGGGCCTCGAACTCCTCCCGGAAACGTGGGAGGTGGTGGGGGAGGGGTAGAGCTAGGAGCGGGGCGGCGGCAGTAGATGGAGCAGATGAGCTGGAGGAGGAGGAGGACTCTGCGCTACCAGCGGGCCGTATCTTCTCCCAACCTCCTGGACCACGGCGAAACCCCATCCGGCGAAGGGCA
The DNA here is from genome assembly GCA_023374045.1 of Limonium bicolor. Taxonomy (NCBI): domain Eukaryota; kingdom Viridiplantae; phylum Streptophyta; class Magnoliopsida; order Caryophyllales; family Plumbaginaceae; genus Limonium; species Limonium bicolor. The sequence continues at coordinate 32,156,256 of CM041777.1, read as the reverse complement.
GCGTGGTCGATGGGAGCCATGGGAGGCTCAAGGATCGCCGCTCCGACGTCGACTCCGCACTCAAGGAACTGAGTGTGGAGGAAGTGAGGGTAGCCGAGATGCTGGGTATCCCGCCTCTCGACCATGTGGCAGAGGTGGTAGAACATCTGCGCGGAGATAGAGAACGGCTGGTCCGGAGTCGGGGAGGTGAGGCTGTTCAGAAGGAAGCAGTCCATGGCGTTCATATCCTTACTGTCCCTTGGTAGAATGTTATACCTGATGAGAGCGAGGATGACGCGCTGAGCGGCATCCTGGACCATGTTCGGGGTCATAGTGACCCGAGAGACAGTGCCTGACTGGTTCTTCTTCCGGCGCGTGGTCGGGAGGGTGTCTAGGAACTGGCGGCGGTGGCGCTGGAGGTAGCTGTCTGGGAGGTAGCTCTCGTGCTCGTAGT
>CM041777.1:32072736-32155323 GCA_023374045.1 Limonium bicolor | reverse complement strand
CCTCCTCAGGGATGTCCAAGGCCTCGATGAAGAGCGCCTGTGTGATCTCTATCATCGACCTCCGACATAGGAGACAATCTTCCTCGTGCCCTCCCGAGCCGCATTGGCATAAAACTGGCGGACGAGGTCAGGGCAAAACCCCCCACCCATAGTCAAGAACCGACCCCATCCGTAGAAATCGAACAGCGACCGGAGGTCAAGGTCCTCGACTATGGACGGGGCCACGTCCCGCTCCTGGATGAACTCCCGTCGTGGCCCATGATGGTACCAAGCCTTGGCCTCTTCGGTGATGAAGAGGCCGTCGATCAATCGGGTGCCAAAAGGAAGGTGAGCGGCCATATTGCGGCGGACGGTGGCTCTGTCGACGGGCTGCATTGTCTGAAACCAAAAACAAGAAAAGGAAAAGAAGGAAAGAAAAACAAAATACAAAACAACAAAGGAGAGTTAAAGAGTGATAAGGAAAAGAGAATTGCAAAGGTTGTGGGTTAGCATATTCATGAAGTGCATGTGAAAAAGAACGAATCAAAAACAACACAACAATTCACAAAAATTTCGGCATGATCTCCCCCGTTTTTCTATGATTTCCCGGTTCTAAGAACCTCCACAAATCAACCAAAAGGTTGTCATTCAAGTATGGAAACACACTAATAACCCAATGCATCCAATATGGTCAAAAGTACGAACCAAATCCACACTGGACCCATTTTCACATATATGCCCCACTAATTCGCAACATTAGTGCAATACCCTTGGCATGGAATTTAATTGCTCACGCATTAGCCCATATGCCAACAAAGTCATAACATGTACTTTATGTTTACAAATAATGCTAAACAAAGCATGATTAAATTTAAAGCATTAATACCAAAACCATGCTAAACCACCACATTGCAACTTTTTTTTTTAACTCCAAACCCACACAAATTCCATAAATAATCATTCAACACAATCCAAATCCACAAATTTGCAAAAATCACAATTTACGACCTAAGGCCCCGTTTGGTTCGCAAGTAATGGAACCCTAAATGCAACTTCCACTAAAATTCCTCAAATTGACAAATGAGAGTTAGAAACACATACCCTAATGTTGTGTGGAGGTAATTGAGCAAAATAGGAAGATTTAGGGGGTAAAATCGAATTGGAATTCGATATGGGGTTAGGGTTGCAGATTTGAGAGGAGGGGGGATCGGTGGGTGGGCGGAGCCGGAGCAAGGCGGCGCAGCGGGTAGGGCGCGGCGGCGTCAGGAAGGTGGTGGCGTGGTGGTGCGCTGTGCTGGTGAGCGGGGTAGTGCGACAGAGGGAGGAAGAAGAAGAGGAGTCGAGCGCGAGGGGAAAGAAAGGAAAGGAGGAAAGAAAGGAAGGAAAGAGAGGAGAGGAGAAAGAAAGACTGCGTTTTCGAAAAATTTTTTTTCAAATTTTTCGCTTGGACCGCCCCACGGGGGCGGTCAGCAAGGGCGGTCCTAGTCAGAGACCGAAATTTTTTTCAAAAATTGAGCATGGACCGCCCCTTAGGGGCGGTCCCTATGGGCGGTCGACGACAGAGACCAAATTGGCGGTGTGAAAATGAAGGGACCGCCCCTAAAGGGCGGTCCTAATATGGGCGGGTCCTAGGAGTGTTAAGTTATGGGGGCGGTCCGCAACAGAAACCCCAATTTTCATTTTTCTTGCACCCCAATTCATAAACTTTCACACTCCAAGTCTCAAAATCACAAAACAGCAGTAAAAACGAACATAAGCACCACAACACAACCCAAAGCAATAATGAAGACTAACAAGTAAAACACTTAAACGGGCAAGAAAGAAATCCGGGTTGCCTCCCGAAAAGCCGCCCTTCTTTTTAAGGTCTTTGGCTAGACCATAGTAAGGTTTAGATGAAACCTGGTTCCCGAAGGAAGATAGGACGAGCTTCTACCCGTTTAATGTCACCTCCCACGTAATGCTTGAGCCTCGAACCATTAACCATGAAGGTTCCACCTTTTGTGTTGCTTAACTCCACAGCACCATACGGAGTCACCTTAGTGATAGAGAAAGGGCCGGCCCAATGAGATTTGAGCTTACCTGGGAATAGCTTTAACCGAGAGTTGTAGAGTAAGACTCGATCTCCCTCATGGAATTCTCTCTTTAGGATCATTTTATCGTGCCATCGCTTTGTCTTCTCCTTGTAGATCCGGTTGTTCTCATATGCTTCTTCCCGGATCTCTTCTAACTCTGTCAGCTGAAACTTTCTCTTCTCCAGCACTCTTGAGGTCGTAATTGAGCGCTTTTACAACCCAATACGATTTATGTGCAAGTTCAACCGGTAGGTGACAAGCTTTCCCGTAGACAAGACGGTAAGGGGACATACCAATGGGAGTCTTGTAAGCTGTTCGGTACGCCCATAGTGCATCATCAAGCTTTAAAGACCAATCCTTTCTTGAAGAATTTACCGTTTTCTGCAAGATCCATTTCAGCTCTCTATTAGTGACCTCGGCTTGTCCATTAGTTTGGGGGTGGTAAGGTAGAGCGACCTTATGTCTCACTCCATACTTCTCCATCAAAGCTTCGAATTGCTTGTTGCAGAAGTGAGAACCCCCATCACTAAGGATCGCTCTTGGCACTCCAAACCTTGTAAAGATATTCTTTCTTAGGAACTTGGTCACCACCTTAGCATCATTTGTGGGAGAGGCAACGGCCTCCACCCACTTGGTCACATAATCCACAGCTACGAGGATAAAGAGATTGGAGCAGGAGGAAGGGAAGGGTCCCATGAAGTCTATTCCCCACAAGTCAAATGGTTCAACCTCTAGCATCACATTAAGAGGCATTTCATGTTTTCGGGAGATGTTGCCCATCATTTGACAGCGGTCACAGGAGGCAACAAAGTCATGGCAATCTTTGTGTAAGGATTTCCAAAGAAACCGGCTTGTAAAACTTTTGCTGCGGTCCTTGCCGGCCCATGATGCCCTCCCACTTCAAGAGAGTGGCAGTGGGTGAGAATGTCTTTCACTTCATGCAGGGGCACACATCTCCGTATCACCCCATCAGCACAGGTCTTGAAGAGGTGAGGATCATCCCAGAAGTAGTACTTCGAGTCAGCGAAGAATTTCTTCCTCTGCTGGTAGGTTAAGTTATGGGGCACCACTCCTCTAGCCAAGTAGTTTGCGAGATCAGCATACCAAGGATCATCAGCTTCCTTGATTGCGAAAACAGTCTCATCCGGAAAGAACTCATTTATAGGCACACCTTCATCGGGCACTTCCATGCGAGAGAGGTGGTCGGCCACCACATTCTGCACACCCGGTTTATCTCGGATTTCGATCTCAAACTCTTGCAGCAACAAAATCCATCTCAACAACCTTGGCTTAGCATCCTCTTTGGTAAACAAATATTTCAAGGCTGAGTGGTCTGTATGCACAATCACCTTACTTCCCAACAGGTAAGAGCGGAACTTATCTAATGCAAAGACAACCGCTAGAAGCTCCTTCTCGGTTGTGGCATAGTTTTTCTGAGCATCGTTGAGTGTCTTGCTCGCATAGTAGATAGTTCTCAGAATCTTCTCCCTTTTTTGACATAGGGCTGCCCCCACTGCATAGTCGCTTGCATCACACATTATTTCAAAAGGGAGACTCCAATCTGGTGACACAACTATCGGGGCTGTGATAAGACACTCCTTGAGAGTGTTGAAGGACTGCAGACATTCTTCAGTGAATTCAAACTTTGCCTCTTTGGCTAAGAGATCACACAGAGGTTTAGAGATTTTGGAAAAGTCCTTGATAAACCTTCTGTAGAACCCGGCATGGCCAAGAAAGCTTCTAATGTCTCTTACTGAGGTGGGTGGTGGTGGTAGCTTCTCGATGACTTCGACCTTGGCCCGGTCAACTTCAATCCCATTGGAGGAGATCTTGTGCCCGAGGACGATCCCTTCTCTCACCATGAAATGACATTTCTCCCAATTGAGTACTAGATTGGTTTCCTCACATCGGGAGAGAATGGCGTCCAAGTTCTCTAGGCAAGAGTCGAAGTTGAGCCCAAAGACCGAGAAATCGTCCATGAAAACTTCCATGCTTTTTTCAATAAAGTTGGAGAAGATGGCCATCATACACCTTTGGAATGTTGCGGGAGCATTGCATAGCCCGAAGGGCATTCTTCTATATGCGAACGTTCCATAAGGGCATGTAAAGGTGGTCTTCTCTTGATCTTCTGGGGCTATGGGGATTTGGAAGTACCCCGAGTAGCCATCAAGAAAGCAATAAAAGTCTTGCCCGGCTAACCTCTCTAGCATTTGGTCGATGAAGGGCAAGGGGAAGTGATCTTTTCTTGTAGCAGTGTTTAACTTCCGGTAGTCGATGCACACTCTCCAACCGGTTGTTGTTCTTTGGGGGATCAACTCACCCTTTTCATTTGACACCACTGTGATTCCTCCTTTCTTTGGTACCACTTGGGTCGGACTCACCCATTGACTGTCGGATATGGGGTAGATGATCCCGGAGTCGAGTAGCTTCAGGACCTCTTTTTTAACTACCTCTTTCATATTCGGGTTGAGCCGCCTTTGAGGTTGAACAAGTGGCTTGTAGTTGTCCTCCATGAAATTCGATGAGTGCAGAAGTGGGGATTGATACCCTTTATATCGGAGATTGTCCAGCCGATTGCCCCCTTGTGGCTTCGAAGCACCTTCAACAAACTGTCCTCTTGTGTACCTGTGAGGGAGGAGGAGATAATGACAGGTAGATCACAAGGTTCAGTCAGATAAACATATTTTAAATGAGAAGGTAGAAGTTTCATCTCCACGGTGGGAGGCTTCTCTACTGAAGGAGGTATTCTTTGCTCGCTTCTCTCCAGTGGTTCCGGTGGTGGGTAATGCGTTCTGAAGTATCTTGGAGCTCTGTCCAAAGCAGCTACCATTTCATTCACCTCCGGATCCATCTCCTGTTCATCATCAGACTCAAACAAAGCAAAACTCAGAGCATCATAATTAGAATGAGGGGGTGGATTATTTTGCAAAATGGAGTCAACAATGTCTAATGCAAAAATAGCTTCCGCATGCGCGGGTCTTTTCACTATCTTAGACATGTCAAACTCAAGCTTTTCATCATGAAGACGCAAAATAATCTTCCCTTTTTCCACATCTATCAAGGTCCGGGCAGTTCTTAAAAATGGACGGCCCAAAATCAAAGGGACCTTGACATCCTCTTCCATGTCAATCACTATGAAATCAGCGGGGAAAACAAAGGTTCCCACAGTCACTACCAAATCCTCAATTTTTCCTTTCGGAAACACCAGAGACCTGTCAGCAAGTTGCAATTGCACAGTAGTAGGTGTGCACTCACCAATCCCAAGTTTATTAAAAATTGAAAGTGGCATGAGATTTATACTAGCTCCTAAATCACATAGACCACTACCGCAATTAAAATCACCAATAGAACAAGGGATGATAGGCAAACCCGGGTCTCCAAGCTTTGGAGGAGGGTGCCTTAGTAGGACCGCTGAAATTTCTTCAGTGAGATGCACCGTTTCAGATTCTAGCAAAGATCTCTTGTTTGTGAGAATGTCTTTCATAAACTTTGCATAGATGGGCATCTGTTTCAAAGCATCAGCAAAAGAAATGTTAATTGTCAATTTCTTTGAAAATACTTAAAAACTTCCCAAATTGCTCATCTAAATTCTTTTCTTTGAGCCTATTCGGGAAAGGAAGTGGAGGGAGATGTTTAGCAAGAGAGGGAGAGAGAGATGATTCAGGAGACTTCTTCTCCTTGGAAGTATTTTTCTGTGGAGTTTGAACTTCCTCAGATGTCTCTCGGTCTTCCCCTTGATTTTCTTGATTTTCTTGATTCTGCTTCTCTTGGTCATCAACTTCATTTTGGGGAGAGGGATCTTCTAGGGGCCTACCGCTCTCAAAGTAACTGCCTTAGCTTGTTCTCTTGGATTAGGATTCGGTTGACTTGGGAGAGTGCCAGGCTGTCTCTGAGCAAGTTGTTCTGAGATTTGATCAATCTGAGTTTTAAGGCCCTGATTAAATGTCATCTGGTTGGCATTGAAGGCCTCCTGCTCGGTGAACTTAGTTTGGGCGGTAGTCATGAAGTTCATCGTCATATTTTGCATGTTTTGCATCATGGCTTCCATTCTAGCCAAGTTACCATCAGAAGAGGAGGAGGATGGTGTTGTTGTTGTTGTTGTTGTTGTGGTCTAAATCCCGGCGGGCACCTTGAGGTCGATACCCCATTTGAGAATTGTTCGCTTGGTGTGGCCCTTGAGGTTTATAACCCATCAAGTTGTTGGAAATATTACTCGGTCCTCCTTGGGTGGAATCGTTGTTCCTCCATGAGAAATTAGGATGATTTCTCCATGGGGCATTGTTGTTGTTATAGTTGTAGTTGGGGCGGTTGCTAACAAAGTTTACATCTTCTTGTCCCTCGATGTAACTTCTTCCTTCACAAAAATGGGTCTCATGGGGACCCGCACATATAGCACACCCCTCTGTGGCTGAAGTAGAAGATGATGAAGCTACAGATTTTGCATTCTCTTTTTGGGATGTAGCAAGCTTCTCCACCATCTTTGTGAGTGAGGATATTTGGGCGGAAAGATGATCGGCTGGTTCGACATGAAGTAGACCGGCCGCTCTTGGAGTTCTTCCCTTATTTCTAGCCCATTGTCTCGTGTTGCTAGTCATTGTCTCAAGAAGTGCCATTCCTTCTTCAGGGGACTTATCCATGAAGCTACCTCCCGAGGATGAATTCACAAGCAAACGGTTCGCATCGTCAAGCCCATTAAAGAAAGATAGGCATAACGATTGATCATCCAACCCATGGTGGGAGCAATTCATTAACATATCCTTGAACCGGTCCCATGCATCGTACAAGGTTTCTCCGGGCTCTTGGTAGAATGTATTAATTTCTCCAATCAGTTGCCTCGTCCTACTAGTCGGGTAGTATTTAGCAAGGAACTTTTGAGCCATTTGTGCCCATGTTTGGATTGATTGGGACGGTAAGCTTCTAAACCATCTTGATGCGGCGTCGGATAAGGAATGGGGAAAAGCTGCAATCGGATTCTCTCTTTTACCTTACCGTCTTTCCCAAAGGAATTGCAAAAATCAAGGAAGAGACTTAGGTGGTTCGGAGCGTCATCTGGATTTGCTCCACTGAACTTTCCTAAGTCCCGGACTGCGGTAATGAAATGAGTCTTGAAAACCCATTGTCTCGCTTCCTCTGGTGTCAATACTGGGAGGACTATAGCCGAAGGCCTCCCTTCGGTGTCCGGCGGTGTGGTAGTAATCAGAGAGAGCTCGGTGTTGCTGCTGCCCATTATTCTCAATTTCTGCGTGCTCTCCATCCGCCATGTTTAATTCCTTATGCGTCTTCTAAGAGTGCGCTCAAGTTCAGATCTCGGACTAGCAAGCGGGGAGCTACTAGACCGAGTGTTTGGCATACACAGAAGAGACCACAAGGTACCTAATCAATCACAAGAAAAACCAGCACTACAACTTAGTAATAGAAAATAAACAAGGATAGGAAAACAACAAAAACGAAACACAATCAAAGAAAACAGAACACTAAACTTCAAACAAAAACAAACTAACTAATACCGGAACTAGGGAAATTGATGGAATCAATTTCCCCGGCAAAGGCGCCAAAAACTTGTTGTGCAAAAACTATATAACAAAGTATACAAGTATATGCAAGGAGTAGGCAAGTGCACCTAATCGGTGTAGTACAACAAGTGTCGTATCCACAAGGAATTGGTCCTAACTTCCTAGTCTCGGTATTTAGTAGTTGTAATGTAAGCAGTAAAATGGGGTTTAGCCGGTGGCAAGCTTGATTGTGTTGGTTGAGTAATTTCAAGACACAAAATAAACTAAAGGTGATAAGTTAATGGATTGGATGGAAAAGTACTTTGGGATTTTGGCAATCCCCCAAACTACCTAGATATGCTAGCAACTCTTCTTATGCCATAGTTGTCTTTTAGAACAATAATAATAACTCTCTAAACCAAAGATGAGTTAATTCTTACTTAGTTAATTTTAGCCTTCAAAATCAATTAGGACTAAACTCACTAAGTAGCAATAAGCAAGTTCTAGAACAAAGCTCCAAATTATACTCACTAATCCTAGGAGCATAAATTAAGAGTTCTCTCTCAATTTGGTCACAAACCCTAACTCAAAACCAAATTGTAGATGGGGTTCACCACAAATGCACTCAAGAGATCAATTTGAGAACATTGAATGATAATTGAGAGAGAAACAACTACATATTAGGCATAATAAAGATTCACAAGCAAATCTAGGGTTTGGGTTCAAAGACCCATCCCAAAGCACAATGGAGTACTACTCAAGCATAGAGGAAAGAAAACTAGAAAAGAGTAAGAAGAAGCCATTGTTGAAGCTTGGAAGCTTTGGAGAAGGTGAGTTCTTCCTTCTTCTCTTCTTCCTCTTCTTTCTCTCTTCTTCTTTCTCCTTCTTCACGTTCTTTCTCTTCTCTTGTGTGTGTGGAAGTGTAAAATGCCAAAGAATAACTCAAACCCCTTCTTTTTTTCCCGTTTTAAAATGATCGTTCTGGGCAAATTTCCGTCGGGACCGTCCTTCCACACCAGAAAGGCTTTTTCGGCTGCCCGCAATTGACTCGTTTGACCCCTCGTCTTTGACACACCCTACCATCGGGGCATTAAAGCTCAGCTACAAAGTCTTGAGAGTCTCCTAAAACCCTTGCTCAAGTGAGCTTTTACCTAAATTTAAATTAAAACTGCATGAGTTCAACTATATTAACAAAATGCTCTATCAAGTGGTGAAATAAGTCAATATTGCACGAAATAAAGGTAAATAAAGACCTTATAAATACATTTTCACCACTTATCACCTATCCGCGACAGATTGAGCAGTCGCAGCTGTCCTGATTATGAAGAAAAAAGGGAGATACCAGTCTACTACACTGGCAAAATTTTGAGCCCAACAGAAGGACGATATACAAACATAGAGAAAATCCTGTTTGCATTAGTGGTGGCGTCAAGGAAATTACGGCCCTACTTTCAGTCAGCGCATCGAATCTTTGTCAGAACCAACTGGCCACTCAAACAAATAGCTAACAATCCAAATGCTTCCGGCCGGATGGTGAGCTGGACAGTGGAGCTAACACAATATGAAATTCACTTCTTACCCAGAACAGCAATTAAAGCACAGGCCTTGGCAGACTTCATAACTGAAACAAACTTTGCAAAAGAAGAGATACAACTCCAAAACTCATACACCATCTTGGTTGACGGAGCTCGATGCAAAAGTGGGGCAGGAGCTGGAATAGTAGTACAAGCTCCGGATGGACAAAGTCTAAATTACGCCTTCCGGCTAGATTTCGATGTCACCAACAATGAAGCTGAATACGAAGCCCTCATTTGGGGTTTGGAGGTGGCTACCGCCCTAGGGGCAACAGGTTCCATAGGAAGATACCTTCTCTATTTTTTCCTTCCTATAAGATCATATAGAAAACAAAGCTCATAAAATTTAAAACTTTCGCAGAATTAGAAGTATACTCAGATTCCATGTTGGTAACAAGACAAAGCGACAACATCTATGAGGTCAAAGAGGAAAAGTTGTGGAAGTACTTGCTCAAAGTCCAGGAACTAAAAGCAAACTTCCAAAGATGTGAGTTAAAGCATCTCCCTCGTGAGGAGAATGTTGAAGCTGATGCCTTGGCAAATTGGCAAGTATGGCCGAAAAAGTACCCAATGAAGTATGGTTGGAAGTCAAGGCTACATCAAGCATAGACGGGGCTCAAGTGTTTTCAGTAGAACCAAATGATAAAGCAGAGTCATGGATGACCCCAATCATAGATTACATACGGCAGGGAAAGTTGCCGGAAGAAGAAAAGAGGCAGGATAATAAAAAGGCGGGCCGCATCATTTTTCATTGAAAATACCAGCTATATAAGCGATCTTTTGCAAGACCAGCATTAAAGTGTGTTACCATAGCCGAAGGGGCAGAACTAATAAAGAGGTGCATGATGGGCTCTGTCAAAATCACCAGGGAGAAAAACAACCCACAAAATCTTGAGACTTGGATACTTTTGGCCGAAAATGATGGAGCATTGCAAAGAGTATATACAAAAATGTCGCAAGTGTCAAGAGCATGGAAACATACATACTCCTCCGGCGGAGCAAAAATCCATTCTCTGCCCAATTCCCTTTGGTATGTGGGGGTTGGACATTGTGGGGCCATTTCCAGAGGCTTCACCAGGGAGGTTCAAATTCATGTACGTTGCCATCGACTACTTCACAAAGTGGGTCAAGGTAATGCCCACTATCTCCATCACGGCTAGGAAGTCACAAGAATTCATCTGGAGATATGTGGTATGCAGGTTTGGCATACCAAGGGCAATAATAACTGATAATGGAACACAGTTCAATTGCGAAAGCTTCCGGGAATTCTGTGCAGAATGGAAGATCGACTTAAGATTTGCATCAGTGGCTCACCCTCAGGCAAATGGGCAGGTCGAGAATGTGAATGGGCATATAGTAAAGGCAATAAAGAAGAAACTCGATGAAAAAAATGAAAGTGGGCAGAATTGTTACCCCAGGTCCTCTGGTCGTACAGAACGACGGAAAGGGGCTGACGGGAGAGACGCCTTACAGACTGACATATGGATTGGAAGCCGTCATTCCGGCGGAAATTGTGGTTCCATCCATAAGATGGGAATCATATAATGAAGAAGTCAACAATCAGGGAGTACAGAACCACCTAGACCTTCTCGAAGAAACTAGGATGGCTGCCGCAGTAAGAATGGCAAAAGATAAATCCAAGGTAGAGCGATATTTCAACCAAAGGATAAAGGAACGAAGTTTCGCCCCAGGAGAATTGGTTCCCGAGAAGTTAAGCAGCCTAAGAAGCTGGAACTCCAATGGGAGGACCATACATCATACACCAAAGGACGGGACGAGCTTCATACCGCCTGAAAAATGGTGAAGGGTACGAATTGCCGCATTCTTGGCATGGAGAATGTCTAAAAAATTTTTATGTGTAAAATTTATGATTCTTCAATAAAAGGTATTATTTTTTTAAAAGAAGCCAAAGAAAGCACCGGCCAACGAGCCGCAGGCTATCATGCCTTGAAAGTAAGCACCGTCCAACGAGCCGCAGGCTATCATGCCTTGAAAGTAAGCACCGGCCAACGAGTCGCAGGCTATCATGCCTTGAAAGTAAGCACCGGCCAACGAGCCGCAGGCTATCACGCCTTGAAAGAAACATCCGCCAACGAGCCGCAGACTATCATGCCTTGAAAGAAAAAAAGCACCGGCCAACGAGCCGCAGGCTATCACGCCTTGAAAGAAACATCCGGCCAACGAGCCGCATGCTATCATGCCTTGAAAGAAAAAGAAAGCACCGGCCAACGAGCCGCAGGCTGTCATGCCTTGAAAGAAACATCCGGCCAACGAGCCGCAGGCTATCATGCCTTGAAAGAAAAGAAAGCACCGGCCAACGAGCCGCAGGCTATCACGCCTTGAAAGAAACATCCGGCCAACGAGCCGCAGGCTATCATGCCTTGAAATAAGAAAGCACCGGCCAACGAGCCGCAGGCTATCATGCCTTGAAAGAAACATCCGGCCAACGAGCTGCAGGCTATCATGCCTTGAAAGAAAAAGAAAGCACCGGCCAACGAGCCGCAGGCTGTCATGCCTTGAAAGAAACATCTGGCCACGAGCCGCAGGCTATCACGCCTTGAAAGAAACATCCGGCCAACGAGCCGCAGGCTATCATGCCTTGAAAATAGGCGTCGACCAACAGGCCGCAGGTTCCTATACTCCATATCCTAAAAATCCGGCTAAAAACCATAGATGACCATACTTTGAAAGAAAAAAGGTCCGGCCGGAACAAAAGCCCAAAACCGCAAGCCCCTCGTGTTATAAAAATGATACTAAAACTGGCATAACTTGCATAAGATAACCATACGTGCGCCATTACAAAAAGAGAATATCACGGCAATAGGAAACTTGGCTCAAAAGAGGTACTCTGGCGGATAAATAACTAAAGATGGTGAAAAATATAGCTTATATTTCTCCCAAAGTGTGGGGTAAAAACAGTTACAAAATATGATCATTCGGCAAACACAAAAATACATGCGGAAACAAAAACTCCTCTAAAAACAAAGAAAAACTTATATTCTACTTTCTCTACAGATTCTTTTTCAGCAGCTAACAATCTATCGCCGCTACCGGCCACACTCTCAGAAGACTTAGACCGCCTAGAAAGACGCTGCATTCCTCCGGCAGACGGCAGGATGTTGCTTCCAGCTGGAAGGAATGAGGCTTCACCGGTGCCAAAACATGTCTCCCCAGGACTGCGGCAGAACCTCTCGAGCTCCAAGAAGAAGTTGGACTTCTGGGCAACAGCCTTGAACTCCAGCTTGTTGTACAGATCATCATCCAGTAACTCTCCTTTCTCGAGAGAGTGATCCGAGACAATCTGCTGGCAAATATCAACTATCCGGCGACACTGAGAAGCGAAGGACTCCTTTAGATGGGCATTAATGGTGCCTTGCTTCTGTATCTCCTCCTGAGATTGCCGGGAAAATGACTTGAGCCTGGCCACTTGAGATTCAAGGGTCAGGACTTGGGCTCGATACTTATCACGTTCAGAATTGGCAAATGACAGCTCCTCCTTAGCGCGGGCTACCCGACCACTCAACTGGTTGACGTGCTTCAGTAAGTTGGCAGAACTCAAGCCTAGCCGGAACACAAAAAAAAAAGAATAAGAAGAAGAAAGGCAAAAGAAGAAACAAAAGTCGAAGGCCTGAAAATTTACCATGGCCAGATGGCTCAGTATTCTCGGCTTGAGAGCGAGACTTGGCTTCCTCCAGCTCTTTTACTCTCTCCTCCAGCCTGGTCCTCTCTTCTATCAAGGCAGCTTTATCCGCAGCAAGGGTTTTCTTCTCCTCTTCCAAAAGAGAGCAATCTCGGAGCAGAGACTGCTTCTCTTGATCAAAGGAGGACCTCGACTGCTCTTCCAGTGCGGCCTTTTCTTCCGACAGGCGATCAAGCTCCTGCATAAGCTGTTCTTTTTCCTTCACAAGGACCTCATTCTCCCGTTGAAGAGTTTGCTTCTCCAGCTCAAGCGTTTCGGCCTCCTGCTTGAAAGAGTTCCTCTCCTGATAGACTAAGGCCTTGTCAGCCTGAAGAGAGTTCACTTCGTTCCGGTGCATAGAGCGCATCTGATCCAGCATGATGTCTAGGTCAAAGAAGGCCCGAATCAGCTTATCTTTATCAAGAGAAAAAGAGATGGTTTCGTACCTTTATCAAAGTATTGTCAGCTTCCATGATCCGGCCTCTTAGAGAAAAGTTCTCTTCCCGAAGTTTCTTCAGCTGCAACTCATACTCATCACGTTGACGCTCGCATTCTCGCCAGGACAACTGCAGGTCTTTGTTTATTGCCTCAGTTCTCTCATTTGCCTTACAGTCGATCTCATACTCAACCTGGTCAATGTAAGCATCATGAGAAGAGCGGGACAGCTTCAGTTCCTCTTCAACATTATTGGCTTGGCTTTCCTCATAGCGAAGCCTGGATTGGAGGTTGCCAAAGTGAACCTCAGCACTTTGGGCCATGGACATCACCTAAAAACAACACAGTTCATAAAATTAAGGAAAAGCCAAGCCAAAACAGAAGAGAAACACAAAAGAGATACGCATGCCAACCTGAAAGATTCCCCCCCACGTCATGTCAAACACTTCATTTATTGGGAGGGAATGCCGCATGATAGCATCTGCCCCCCCCATCTCCGATCCGCAGCCTTTTTTGGTAGCAGTAAAGGTTGCCGGAGGAGCAAAGATCCCGTCTGGATGACCAGATCTCTTTATTGCCTCCTTCCAGACGGAGGAGTACTTGGCAGAGTCGCAGGTTATCAAAGGGAGAGGGCGCCCGCAATGGTAGAACCACCCTTCCTTTTGGGAGGGTCCAGTATAGGACTCCTGAGCAGGAGGAGGAGGGGAGGAAGAAGAAGAAGCTATGTAGTCCTCTCTCTGCTTACTCCGGAGCTTAGGATCCTCCGGCACCTGACGATACTCCATTGCTCTATCCCTTGCCGCATCCATGGCCACAGCAACATCAATGGAGAATGATCCCGAGGCCTCAAGGTCACTTTGTTCTTCTCCTGATATCCCTGGCTGTGCGGCCTTCGGCTTTGATGTAGTTTTCCTTTTTAGTCTTTTCTTGACAGGAGCAGGGCTGCCGCAATAATAAAAACAGTTAGGACCAGAAGGTTGAAACTGGAAATAGAAGGATACTAAAAAAGGGAGGAAAAGCAAAGAACGGGAAAAAGCGACGAAGCAACCAAAACCTTCTTCAGCCGAAGGACCAGCACGGAAGTCTGTGGCCTCCAGGGTGTTTTCGTGAGCAGGATCTGAAGAAAAGTAACCCGTCAAATCAGGAAATTGCTTGCAGATAGGAGTCGGATGATCAGACTCCCGCCCCAGGCGAGAACCAAGGTCTAAACCCGAACTAGGGGTAAGGGGAAGGAAGACACGGCGCCCAGACTTGGGGCTCACATGCCATGTACCTGACAGCCCGGCGTCAGCACGTTTAGGAGATTCCAGCTTCTTCTTCTTTTTTGAGTAACCAGCTTGGTCATCCCCGGCTTCTTGCCTGGAGCGCTTTGCCGGAAGGGGAGCATTCTCCAAAAGCTGCTCGGCCGCATCAGTGGCCGCATCCAGCGTGTCGTAGTAATTGATTTTTTCGTCCCCATTCTTGAAGGTGACGAAGTTCCAGCTATGAAAGGGACCGATCTTGTCCCCCTTCTGGAAGAAATCTACATACAACAGGTCAAAACAATAAGAAGACCGACGGGGACAGAAGAATTCATGCTAAAAATGGAGGGCACTTACTGTGATAGGTCTTCAAGGAAGACAGGCGGGCATTTGTAAAAAACGCCTCAACAGTCGGCGGTTTTTTGCTTTGTGCCCTCAGAATCTTTGAAATGGGCAGCTCCGCCGGAGGGGTTTTGGGACAGATCAACTGGCCTTTATTGACTTCAGCACAGTATGGAACGCCCAAGACTCGGCCGGATGGAGGGACGATGACGAACCACCGTGAGCCCCACTCGTGAACTTTCTTGTAGTAAAAAAGGGAGTACCCGGCTCTCGCAATTATAGTTAAGTTGTCGGGGTCAACCCTAACCGAGAAGAATCGGGTAAAGTCTGTACCTTCCGGCCGAATCTTCTTTTCCTCACAGAGAGAAACAAAGGCATGGAGATGCGAAATGGCCTTCGGATTGAGGTGAGCAAGAGAACAGTACCGACGGAGAAGGAAGCCCAAGACGAAAGGGTGTGGGGGAATGGTCAGGCCGGAACAAAAGAAATCGGCGTAAACAACGTACCCGCGGCCAAAATCGTCATTGGGGTGGGAGTCAAGGGACGGCAGGTAAATCTGCGTCCCAACGGGAGCTTCGACATCCCTAAGGCAGTCGCAAAGGGCGGAGAAGTCGAGAGAGGAGGGAGAAGGCTCTCGACCAGACAAAAAGGGTCTCTGGAATTTCAGGAGTGTGGGGCGAAAGCCATTAGGGGAGCGAGAGCCCTGAATCGCTTCAATGGCAGGTGGAAAATTTGCAGCAAGCTTACTCTTTTTTGCAGCAGAGGTAGACATTGTTGGGCTTAGCACAAAATCGAAGGTAATAACAGTGAAAGGAAGCAAAGAGCACGATAACGGAGATGAAGAAAGAAGAAGGTAGTTGAAGCGAATGGGCAGAGGGGGAAAGAGAAAGGAGCTTAAAAACTCAAACTTTAAGGAAAGTTTTCCCTCGCTCAAAAAATAATATATATATATATATATATGTGTACAAACAAAACGCACTTTTTTACAGAGGAAAAGAAAGGGCCACACGCTTCCTAAAGACGCTTCCGATGGTTAGTTGGAAGAAGGACCTTACGTATCCAACACCAGAAACAGGCGGAAAAATTCAAAAAAGAGCAGTACACAACAAGTTCGAGTCACGAGCTTCGCACGCGGCCAATAAGAAGTTCCTTTTCTCCAAGAATGAAGAAAAAGAACTTGTGGGACTGAGATAAGGAAAAGACGAGGCATAGGCAAACCAAAGAACCTCAGGAATGGCCGCAGTCGCAAAAATTTTCGCTGAAGCACAAGCATAGGACACAAAAGTTCTACTTTCTTCTCCAAGAATTCAAAAAGATAGAACTTGTGGGACTGATGAGAAGGGAAGAAATGGTGCCAAGCCAAAATAAGACACGGAGAGCATCCGGCCGGCCTAGCCGGATGAGAATAAAGATGCATAGAGCATCCGGCCGCTTCAGCCGGATAGAAGTAGAGGCACATAGGGCATCCGGCCGTCCCCAGCCGGATGAGAATAGGATTTAGACAAAGCAAAATACAGTACGACCGGCCGCCTATGGTCAACCAAAGGTACTAAGAGGGGGTAAAACTGTACTTATACATGTAAAATACAGGCTGGCACCATGGAACCAAGGCCTAAAATACTATAAATAGGGATGTACCCCCATGAAATAAGATACAAAACACTGGGCAATCAAACTCACACTCGATTCCAACTAAGGCTCTCTCTCTCTACTCTTGCGAAATTCTGTGATCGAGACTAGGTAACGTAGAATAGAGGATCAGATCGGATTGCACTAGGATTACATATACTGTTTCACAAAACATCCACCTTCCACAACAATCTTAAACTAGGTGGAGAAACTTCTTATCTCGCAACTAATGGAAGAAGTCATTAATTTCAACATGAATCAGACAACCATTTGGTCTAGGTGATCATTAAGTTTACCTTTTTTACATGCGCGATGATCTACCATGTACTAAGCATATTGTTAAAAACGTACAACTTTTAAGGAAAATCCTTTACTCAAAATCCCTCAACATAAGATTCTAGCAACCAGAGTAGTGAGGATGCATTTTCATTGGATCATAGAATAGTGGCAACTCTCACTCATTCATGATTGACTAGTGTAATATATGTTATTAACGTAGATAGTCCTGATGAAGAAAATGATGATAAAGACAATGATGCGATGGATGATTTAAAGCATGTTAACGATGGGAGTTACGTACTTCTCTGGTGATGAAGAGGAAGCCATAACATAGTGCCTCCCATCACTCAAAATCTAAATAGCTTTAGACTTTTTTCATAATTTTTAAAAAAGAGTTTAAATGATTAGTATATCTCTATTTGTGTATGGAAAAAATAACAAAATAAGTATACTTTATTTTGAAAGCAAAAATTATAGTAAAATTAATCATAGATAAAATGGGAAAATTACATCCCCACCCATATTGGTGAAATTATATATCCCACCCATGTGGTTTCTGAAATTATTTTCCCCACCTATGATGTTTCCAACGTTTTACATCTGATACCTTCCCTCCAAATGGTTTTCTCTAAAAAAGTTCAATTTAGAAAATGTTTAAATAATGTCCGAAGTTGATGAAACTTTACATAGACGATGTTAAAATATTTTGTTTGGACGTATGTCAAATCCCATGTTTTGTAAGCTCACATGTGACCTATGCGGTCCAATGAACATACTTTCAGAGGAAGCTTTTTTTTTGCGCTTTCTCGCACAAGTTGGTTTTCTCTAATTTTCATTCAAATTAGGAGACGCTTAAACTTTGTCTGTAGTTAACGAAACTTTACATGAACGATGTTAAACTGTTACTTTTCTAACCTATGTCAAATCCCAAGTTTTGTAAGCTCACATGTGACCTGTAAGACCCAATATATGAAAACATGTTCAAAGTAAGTTACTGGGTTGTAGAAACCGCTAAAAGAGCTTACTATGAACATGTTTTTGTTAGGTCTCACAAGTCACATGTGAGCTTACAAACATGGGATTTGACATAGGTCCGAAAAATAACACTTTAACGTCGTCCATGTAAAGTTTCGTCAACTACGAACATCATTTAAGGATCTTCAAAATTGAACGAAAATAAGAAAAAATAAAACAAATTTGTGCTAGAAACCGCAAAAAAAATTTACTCTGAATGCGTTTTCATTGGGTCGCATAGGTCACATGTGAGCTTACAAAACTTGGGATTTGACAATATTTCACTACTCACTCAATTAGGTTTATGTTTTGATTATTTCAGTTGATTCAGAAAGTTTGGTTATTTCGGTTATTTTAGGAAGTTCGGTTATATATTTTGGTTATTTTAGTAAGTTCGGGTATGTCGGTTATTTCAGAAACTTTGGTTATCGGGCGGTTAACAGTTATCAGTGTAACGTAAAAATGGTTATCGGTTAAAATGGTTATCGACTAAAACAATGCCGGACCTAGGTTGGGATTTGTGGGGGCACCTGCCCCCACAGGTTTTTGAAAAAATATAAATATATATGTGTCTGTATATAACAAAAATAAATAATAAATGTTAGATAACTAAATAACGTAGCTCAAATATGATATTTTGACATTCAAAATTGTACATGTTTGAAATTTTTGTTGCTTCTATTAGTTACTATAACTAAAAAACTACTTCATTCATCCCACTTCAATCAATTGTCTCATTTGTTTTATGGTACACTTTTCCACCTCAACATTTAACATTTAAGATAAAATAATTTTATAAAATTAATTTGTGTAGTATATTCCTTATTAGATTGACTATATATTAGTAAACTTAAATTTATAAAATTATTTCATTTTATAGGTTAAATATTGAAGTCAAACAACATGCCCAAATAATAAAAGGGACATTTATGACGGGACGGAGGTAGTATATAAACAAATATAATTTAAATATTTAACATTATTTTAAAATTTAATTTTAATATTTTATTTATTAGATTCTTATCAATCAAAGTGCTACTCTAGGTCTGCCACTAGGTTAAAATGGGTATTAGTATTAAATTCGGTTAATTTGGTTATAACAGAAAGAATCGAACACCGTACTTTATTTCAAACTTCAGTTTACGGATATATGTTTTAACCGTTTGCTCACCCCTAAACATACGTGTTCCTTGTTCGGTGGTTGTAGTTTACAAAATTGTCATTGTGGAGAGAGACAAAGGGGTGGTGCAAGTATACTCCTCGTTTGCCAGCTAGATTTAAAAAATTACCGGTATGAAGAGAAAGAGACGCCGATGCTCCTTGTTTGCCAATGATTTGCAGAATTACTGGTAGTAAAGAGGATGAAGGAGGCGATGGTGCATTATGTTCCTTGATCGCCAGTTATGTTAAGTGAAGAGAATGAAGAAGACATGAGCATTTCCAGTGATTTAACTCTATAGAGGCACGGACAAGCGAGGGGAAGGAAGGGATGCTAAGAGCATGTTTATTCCTTGGTCGGTTGTTGAGTTTGCAAAGTTGCCTAGAGTGAAGAAAATGATGAGCGAAGTACGGTGTTTGTTGTTCTGGATCAAGAGAAAAAAGAAGATTGAACATGTTTGTTCCTTGCTCTGGGTGAAGAGAATGGAGGAGGTGGAGGATGTTGATCAGTCGGTCTTTTTAAAGGTGTGGCGGCTAATCTGTCCAAGGTGCAGGGACAAGATTCAAACTCAGAACCTGCAACCTCTCTTGAGAACCTGTCTACCGATTATGCTAGTTGTATTTCCACATAAGCACGTGAAATTCTAGATAATGCATGGTTGAGACTGGGTACTTCTTTCAAATAAAAACACATGGAAAACCCAAAATCTTGTATTACTAAAAAATATTCCATCTTTCCCTCTCCCCTTGTGTGAGAAAGAAAGAGTAAAAATAATAATAGTAGTAACAATAATAATAATAAAATTACCAAATAATAATAATAAGTACATAAAATGATGATATAATATTACAAAAAATAATGGTAAAAACAAATAAAGACAAACTAAATAAATAAAATATAAGTAAAATAGCAATGAAATAAGATAAATAGGTAAGAAAAAATCATAAAATAAAAGAACAATAAAAAACGAATAGAAAATCAATAGAAAAAGATAAATAGACTAAAATAAAATAAATTAAAATAATTAAAATAAGTAAATATACGAAAGGGGAATCGGATTGTTCGCTGAAAATTCATTTTTACATGATTGTGTTTTTCTTAAATGTTTTGACAATTGATTTAAAAATTGTCATATAACGATGGTCTATTGGCATGCACATAAATATGTTTTGAAAAAGAAAGATGACCACCATCTTATTTTATTTATTTCTGAATTGAATTTTTAGTGTCTAAAACGGAGAACCTAGGACTTATGTGCGCTTACGTGGCTCCTTCCACGTGTAATATTGAATTAAGAAATTAGTGTCGCGTCACTGTTCATGTAGGCTAAAGAAAGAAGTTTTAAAAACAAAATTTTTGTGTGGCGTGAGATGACAAGCACTGATCATTGTATCTAATCACAATGGGATCTACCAGCCAGCATCAGACTGAACTCCGGATTTCCCCCCTCACAGACTGCAATTGCTTCCACCATCATCATGGCCTATTGGCCTTCTACTTGGGGAAGAATGTCGTCGTTCTCTTTGATGGACAGGAACGAGTACCACCATGTACACCTCTCCCTTCTCCTAACCTTCATTTTCTGCCTCCTGCTTGAGTTTCTACCACATTTCAGCCTCTTACACCTAGAGTGGTGGCACCCGGGAATGTCTTTCAAGCCTTGCTTCATGTGATGAAATGGTTGTTTCCTCCTTGGTCATCTTACCTGTCATATCTTATAATGTCGAGATATTTCTTGCTGCGATAACCGGACACACTTTGAGAATTAAGAGAGGGAGAAATATTGTATTCATTGTATTGTCGTGTGTATTACATAGCTAGCTATCTGGTAGTATTTATAGTGCATAAAGATGATTCTAGATAAGAGAAATATCTGTAACAAACTAACAACATCTGGACAGCTGTAAAGAGAATATTCTAGTAAATGGATCAATGGGCTGATATATGAGTAGAGTTATCATGGGCCGTCTATTTATTGTCATCATGGGCTGTCTTCTTATTAATATCCTCCCGCGAGTCCAGCCCGGATCGCCTAAGAGGAAGGCTGGATCGAAGTAACTGGAAGCGGTCCGTGGTCAAAGGCTTTGTCAGGATGTCGGCCAATTGTTCTCGGGTGGGTAGATGAGAGATCGAGAGATTTCCTGAAGCAATTCGCTCTCTGACGAAAAAGTAATCAACATCGATATGGTGAGCTCGAGAGTGAAAGACTGGGTTTTTAGAGAGAAATGTGGCTCCCAGATTATCGCAGAGAAGAGTGGGAGTGTGGTGAAGGGCAAACCCTAGCTCAGCGAGAAGCTGTTGAACCCAGATTAGTTCACATGCACCGGTGGCGATGGCTCTGTACTCGGCCTCCGTCAAAGATTTGGCGACCGTATGCTATTTTTTTGAGCTCCAAGACAAAAGGTGGTTTCCGAGGAAGAGAAGATGACCGGAAGTGGAACAACGGTCGATTGGAGAACCGGCTCAGTCTAAGTCGGTGAAGATACGAAGCTGGCCTGGTGGCGTAGCCACAAAGAAGAGACCAAGGTGGCGCGTCCCTTGAAGGTAGCGAAGAATGAACTTGACCGCCGTCCAGTGGTGATCCTGAGGTGAGTGCATATTCTGACAAACCTTGTTTACTGCAAAGCATATATCAGGTCTCGTAAAGGATAAATATTGTAGACTGCCTACAATACTGTAAAACTTAGTAACATCAGTGAAGTTGGGAGAGTTAATAATATCTATATCAGTATTCTGGGCAATAGGAGTGGGGGATGATTTGCTCTGTTGTAGCTGAACTTGGGAGATGAGATTGTCGATGTAGTGTGTTTGGAAAATGAGTATACCATGTTTAGACCTAGTTGTAGAGATACCGAGAAAGTAGGAGAGGGAACCTAGGTCTTTGATTGGAAATGTAAAGGAGAAAGTGGATAGAAACTGTTGAACAATCATGGGAGTGGAGCCAGTGATCAATAGATCATCGACATAGACCATAATAAAGAGTATATGAGACTTTTGATTGTAGATGAAGAGAGAGGGGTCTTTGTTGGAGGGAGTAAAACCAATATCCACAAGATAGGTACTGAGTCAAGAAAACCATGCCCGGGGTGATTGTTTGAGGCTGTAGAGAGCTTTTTGTAGTTTATAGACATGAGAGGGATATGTAGGATTAGTAAAACCTGGTGATTGCGACATAAACCTCTTCTTCAATATTGTAGTGTAGAAAGGTATTTTGCACATCAGCCTGGTGAATAGGCCATTTGAGGGACACAGCAAGGGATAAAACCAATCTGATAGTAGTAGTCTTGACAACGGGACTGTAGAGTTAAGACCTACTTAACACCTGTGCAACAAGACGGGCTTTCTGTCTTTCAATTGTACCATTTGCATGCTTCTTTGTCTTTAAAACCCACTTAACACCTAGAATATTCATATTATGCTGAGGTGGAACAAGAACCCATGTTTGTGTTGCCTGCAAAGCATTGAATTCTTTCTACATTGCTTCCTGCCATTCTGTGTACTTTATTGCCTATTTATATGTTGGTGTTTCTGGTATGGCATTTGTGTGAGTGGTGTGGAGTTGATGGGAAGTTGTCTAAGGAATAGTACCATCGGTCCTTGTCTTAGGCTTATATATGTGTGCCTTAGATCTGGTGGTCATGGTGTGAGAAGGTGCAGGTGGTGGTGGAGGAGGTAGTGGTGTTTGTTCTGAAGTAGGTGTAGGTGGATGGGTAGGTGGAGATGAGGGTGGTTGATCTGTTGGATCTGTTAGTGGGTGAGTTGGTGGGTTTGAGGGTGTGGGGAGAAGTGGGGGATTGTATATCTCTGATGTGTTTGGGATAAGTAGATGAGTATGTGAGGGAGTGTTGGAAGAAGAGAAATTGAGGGAAGAAAGGCTAGGTAGAAAGGAATATTCATCAAATAGGACATCTCTGGAAATGTATGTGTGGTGGGTAGATGGGTGGAGATAGATGTAGTCGGTATGATTAGGTGAGTATCCAAGTAATAGGCAGGGTTGGGACCTGAGTGTCAGTTTGTGGGGACTATAAGGTCTGAGGTTAGGGTAGCAAATACAGCCAAAGACCTTGAGGTGAGAATAAGTAGGAGAGGTGTTGTACAGAAGTTGAAAGGGTGTTTTGTGTGCTAGAATTTTAGTGGGGGTGCGGTTGAGGAGGTAGGCAGCAGTCCTAAAGGCATAGGACCAGTAGGATAAGGGAAGGGCAGCATGAGCAAGGAGAGAAAGTCCTTTATCAGTTATAATATGATTCCTGATTTCCACACTACCATTTTGTTCATGTGGGTGGGGGCAAGTTATTCTGTGTGAAATCATTTTATGAAATATGGGAAACAAATTATGTACATCAGATTTTGCATGTAGAGGAAATAGGCAAGTATATTTAGTGTAGTCATCAACTATAAGCATGAAGTATCGGTAGCCATCAACAGATGAGATGTAAGCAGGCTCTCAAAGATCAATGAAAATTAAAGCAAAGGGTTTATTAGATACTGAAGAACTGGGACAATGGGGGTAGAGCATGGTGTTTACCCTGGCAGCAAGCCTTACAGAAGGTAGATAACCGAGAATTAGTAATAGGTGGAGAAAAAACAGAGATAGTTGTGTTTGTGATTGTAGATGAGGGATGCCCCAAATGCTGGTGCCAAATATCTGTAGATTGTCTATGGGTATGATGAACTTGAGGAGTGATAGTTGTGGTATGAGCTCGAGGTAGTTGAGAGGAGGAGGGAAAAACATAGAGACCATCCTTGACTGTACCAGTGAGAAGATGCCCCTTAGTAGCCAGGTCCTTAATGACAAAACAAGTATGATAGAATTTGAAGTAAGCATTATGATCTTCACAAAACTGGCGAACAGAAATAAGGTTTTTATTTAGTTAGGAGTATGAAATAATGGTTTAAGATGAAAGGAATAAGAGCTAGAGTAGAGAACCTGAACCATGATGAACAATTGGGAGACTGGATCCATCTCCCAAGCGCATAGTATCGGTACCAAAATAGTCATTAGAAGAGAGATTGAGTTTAGAGAAGTCACCAGTAAAGTGATGACTAGCTGCTGAGTCTGGTATCCATTAAGGTGGTTAATAGTTGGAAGTAGAAGGATTTGGAGAGGAATGTTGAGTAGCATTAGCAGTGAAAGTTTTTGGAGGATTGGACTGGTGAGATTTGTTATACCTTCATCGACAAACAGAGGCCTTATGCCCCTTTTTTACAGATCTGGCATTGAATCCTTGTATCATTTTGACCAGTGAATGTTTTGGGTTGTTCTTGGGATTGGGAAGTGTTGTGTCTTAAGGTTTTGGTGTCTGTCTAAGAGGATGCAAGGGAATTTTTGGATTTGTCATGGTAGAAATTTATGCTGTTAACTGACATGGTATGTTGGGTGTTTGTGAGCTGCTGATTTAAACGTACCTCATAGACTAACAAAAAATTGTATATCTGCTGAGGAGTGCAATAATCTGATCTGGTTATTATGTTGGTGAGCACTGAGTCATATCTAGTGGAAGTCCTTGTAGGATAAAGGCTTGAAAATCACCATCAGAGACTTTGTGACCAGAGGTAGAAAGAGCAGAAACTAGATCTCTTGCCCTATTATAGTATGAGGTGATGGATTATGTTGCTTGTTTGGTAATACTGGCTAGTTGAAGCTTAAGTTGACCTCTATGTGCCGAAGTTTGAGCTTCATACATATCGTGGAGGAGTTTCCAAATGGCAGCTGAAGCCTCAATTCCCACTGCCTGACTTACAACATCATCAAACAGAGAGGTAAGAATGATAAAGATGATGAGTTGATCTTGGGCTACCCATGTATCATACTCAGGGTTATGAACGCCATCAATGGTTTGAGCAGGGCAGGTATCGGTTCCTTCAACATATTTATATAGCTTGTTTCCTGTAAGAAACAGTAGCATAGTTCCTTTCCATACTCTAAAATTGTCATGTATCAATTTTACCAGATTTCCAGTAGCTGAAAGGATAGATTGGGAGCTTGGAACCGATTGTTGTGTGGTTAATATTATGGGAGAAGATGAAGTTGAATTTGCCAAAGCCATGTTAAAGAAAGGACGGAGGAGCGGAAGAATGGGATAGAACTAGATTTAGATCTAGAGTTTGTTAGGAGCTCTGATACCATTTGAGTTTTAAGAGAGGGAGAAATATTGTATTCATTGTATTGTCGTGTGTATTACATAGCTAGCTATCTGGTAGTATTTATTGTGCAGTAAGATGATTCTAGATAGAAGGAATATCTGTAACAAACTAACAATATCTGGACAGCTGTAAAGAGAGTATTCTAGTAAATGGATCAATGGGCTAATATATGAGTAGAGTTATTATGGATCGTCTGTTTATTGTCATCGTGGGCTGTCTTCTGATTAATACACGTTGTTGGGCTATTATTGTCTAGATAATAAAAAACAGGAGTAGGGCGGTGGGTGCGGAGCCGGATTCGCCCTCCAATGAATTGGTCATGAATTTATTTGACGCTATATTCCTGGTGAAGGGGGTTTGATTAATCGGAAGATTCTTGGTGATCGTTGTCAATTCATCGAAGCGGATAGTTGATAGGGAAAGTAATTATAAAGTGAAGACGAAGCTTATCAATACAATTTGTATCCATACAAGAAAGGTTTTGGTATATGCCGCAGTTATCAGAATGATAATGTTATCAAACAGTAAATGAAAGGTTTATATTGTTCTTGTATAAGATTCATTTTTCCTAAATAAATTATTCACTTTTCAAAAACAAAGGATTCATATCGTTTAATGTGAAAGGTTCACTTTTCGTAAACATAAGATTCACTTTTATTAAATTAAAAATTCACTTATCAATAAATGAAAGGTTCATACTATCCTCGCTTAAGATTATTTTTTCTTAAACTAAAAAGGATTCACAATGTTTGATGTGAAAGGTTCACTTTTCTTAATCATAAGATTCACTTTTCTTGAATGAAAGTTTCACTTATCAATAAATGAAAGGTTCATATTTTTCTCGCATAAGATTTACTTTTCTTAAACTAAAAGGGATTCACATTGTTTAATGTGAAAGGTTCACTTTTCTTAAACATAAAATTCA
This sequence comes from Limonium bicolor, assembly GCA_023374045.1. Classification (NCBI taxonomy): domain Eukaryota; kingdom Viridiplantae; phylum Streptophyta; class Magnoliopsida; order Caryophyllales; family Plumbaginaceae; genus Limonium; species Limonium bicolor. The sequence continues at coordinate 32,129,359 of CM041777.1, read as the reverse complement.
CTTTTTTTAGACATAAGATTCATTTTTCTTAAACGAAAGATTCTCTTTTTCTTAAAAATGAAATTCATATTGTTAGCATACGGTTCACTTTTCTTAAACTAGAGATTCATTTTAAAAAACAAAGGATATGCTCACTTTTTTTAAACATAAGATTCACATTTCTTAATAGAAGATTCACTTTTCAAAAAAATAAAAGGTTCATATTATTCTAGCATATGGTTCATTTTTCTTAAACTAAAGATTCAATTTTAAAAGACAAAAAATTCACTATAGATATGGAACTAGTATTAGTTGCGTAATTTCAATAAATATTTTGTGAACAGACTCTAAACTCATATATATATATATATAGAAATAGAGATATCATGTTGCTGCTTATAGTGTCTTGCTTGGAATTTGGATTCCAAAATAGCGAGGAACTACAGTAGTTTCACATGTGCGACAGAAGGACAAAAACTTCTATTCTTATAGCCTACAACAGGGATTAAGCTACCGATCGTTTGCTTTACTGGTACAACAGGAGAAATCAATGTCTACATATATAATTGTCAGTTCAAAGATATTACTGGTTCTTAACTGCTTTGAGCTCCCTATACACTCATATATAATCTAATTGTAAATAAAGAAAATTAATAATCACTTATATATATATATTTCATTTTACTTTATTAACACAAATATATGTATCTCATACATTGTCCACAAATAATATTATTTTAAATTTATTGTAGAAAAGACTGATATTGTATTATTTATAACAAAGGGGTTATTGTACAGTCGGTTGTACGAAAATCAGATACATTCTTGAACAACCTTCATATTTAACTTGAACAATTATCACATCAAACTGAACAATATTTATAATAACACATATAACTTTCACATTAATAGAATAATCAATAGCTTAACTTGAACAACCTTCAAACTAAAATAAATGGTTATATGATGTTGACCATCCAACTGGTTATACGATAATATTTGTCATCACCAAAGCAGTTACCAGACAACCAAACAAAACCACTCATACTTGAAGGTCGTTGTCTCCTTCTTTCTTTCCCCACTTCATGTGGTTGATATTCCCCGCTGTAGGCAAGTCATTTCCCCATAGGTCGGCCCGATATACTTCCTTCCCAGTCCTGAAAATAGAGTATCACATGTGAGGTCTCAAGTAGTGGTCATTACTATTGTAAAAAAAAGCAAATACTATCATAGAAGTTAAATTATTGATTGTTCATATATATTGATGTGAAATTTATATCTGTTATTATAAATATGTTTAGAATTTCGGCAGGTCTTTGGTGGATTCAGGAATTTTTTTAGGGGGCTAAATTTTTTTTGACACTATCATCCTTTAAAACATTATATTATTTTATATTTTTTCAAAAATTTATAAATTTTTTTTACAAATTTTTAAAGTTTCGGGGACTGGAACCCCCTAGCCCCCCTCTGGATTCGCCCCTGGTCTCACCAGCTCCGCTCATATGTGTTATTATAAATATTATTCAGTCTTATGTGATGATTGTTCAAGTTAATATGAAGGTTGTTCAAGGAAGTACCTGATTTTCGTACAATCAACTATACAAGTAAATATTATCGTACAATCGATTGTAAGTTAAGCTATTCATTGTTCATATTGATGAAAAAATTGTATGTATTATTATAAATATTATTTAGTTTTATGTGATGATTGTTCAAATTAAATAGGAAGAAAACTATGGTGCTGTTCGTTCATCACAATGTGAAGATTAATCTGATTTTTCAAAAAGTGTGAACAAGTGTCTTGTTTTAATTGGGTCAATTTGTAACTATACTCCACAAAAATGCTACCAAAGTACACATGTCCAACCACCATAACTTAACCATATACACCTTAATGAAAAAGCAGATTTTTGCTGATTTTGGTTTTTTCAGTCGCGATGGAACCGCAACCATGGTTGGTGAGAGAGCAAGGAGAGGGACCCCTATATTGTGGTGTGCGCCCCTGGTCAAACAAAAGAACAGGACACGATTAAAATGCGTAGGACGGCTACCACGGCTTCGGAGTATGGTGGGTAGTTGCCAAGTTTGGGTGCCGTTATTATTCTGTTAATATTTTAATTACACAAGAAGTCATATTAGAACGTGGGCTACTTAAATTGCGATGTTTTTTTTAGCAGAGTATCAAATTATTCTTCTATGAAAAATCAATCAGATTACAATCTTTGAATAGTTGTCTGATCTGACTTGTGTTTGTCTTCTTGTACTGTTACAACTTAATCGCACATGTTGATTTGGGCGGTCCTAAATAAATACAGTATCCTAGTTTTATCCATTATTTTGTTCTGTCCATTGGTCTGTATCGTGTGGATCAATATTGGCGGTCCTTTTTTTCCAATGGGCCTATGGAATAAAATATATCTTTAAATCTTTTTGAGAACATCTAATTTGAAATTATGGTATACGCTTAATCTTTAAACGATTTCCAGTTGTGGAGTAGCATTTGTATGCGAAATATATATTAATGTTTTTTCAAAAACATATATTAATTGATAAAATTGAGTTACCCTTTGTTCAGAACCCAGTACGGCAGGGATCAATATCATTAGCCACATGGACGGATTAGTTCGATGCTCGGCGAACTCTATCCCCCTCACTCCAATCAGCTTCCTGGAGAGATCGGCAGCTGTTTATGGTGATCGACCCTCCATAGTTTACGGGTCTCTCCGCTTTACTTGGAGGGAGACTCTGGAAAGATGCAAAAGGCTCGCGTCCTCCCTTTCCGACTTGGGCATATCCTATGGCGATGTGGTCCGTCCCTCTCTTGCTTCTTCCCTCTCTATTTTTTCAATTTTTGAATATATTATCTTCACTCTAGTAGAGGATTTGCTGTAATTATGGCTTGTGTGGAGGATTAATTTTCGTAGTGTACCCGAGTTCCCAAGAGATGTATGTACGATAGTATTTGGTTCTACTATCTGTCAGTATCGATCGCCCTAGTGGAATTGCTGTACTGTTCCAGTGAACTAGTTGGAATATGCCATTAATTGCATGATTATCAACATGAGCGACAATGACTGAGCCTCTTCTTAGGTCTAATTAAAGCAAATCACCAACTGGATATTATAGGTTTGTACTGTTAATAAGACATCCGCGAATTAAGGAAGACAAAAGGCTCTGTCTACATCATGAAAGTAGGTTTCGGTTTTTCGTACGATTTTCTGGGACTTTCGTGGATTGCATTGATCCAAACTTCATTTTGTAGTTGGAGAAAACCATTTTTTATGGCAAAAAAAAAAAAAAAAAAGCACCAAAGTGTCTTCTGACCGTAAAAACCTTCTCCCTGCCAGTCTTTGCTTTTGAACAGTAATGGAGAAGTTCATAAGGCCTGCTTATGTTGCATATGATATGGCATTATCCCATCTTTCTGTGTCACAAGCAGATGCAAATCTCTAAACTGGGTTATGTCTGAAGCCTAATTGTGCATAGTCCATCCGTTCTGGATCTGATGTCTCGACTATTGCATTCTTATGGGAATTACAGAGGCGTTTTAATAGCACTTTTTCATTATTTGGAATTCTTATGCATGTTTTCTTTTATCTAGTATCTTGACCGGTGATCCATTTTGAAAAATGAAAAGCTTCATCGAATCTGTTTACTTGGGAATACTAGCTTCTCATGTTTTCGGTATTCTCGAATCACAGGTGGCTGCTTTTCTTCCCAACATCCCAGCCTTGTACGAGTTGCATTTTGCAGTTCCAATGGCAGGGGCAGTACTTTGCACACTCAACACGCGCCATGATTCATCAATGGTCTCCGTCTTGCTTAGACACTCTGAGGCAAAATTCCTGTTTGTGGATGCTCAACTTCTTGAAGTTGCTTGTGGAGCAATTGAAATCCTCTCTAACGAGAGCACATCAAAGGTTCCCACAATTGTCTTGGTCCATGATAATCAGCATCCATCTTTAATAAGTCTACCGGAGAACAATATCATGTCCCACAGCACTTCTCGGTCCCTGGAATATGAAAGCCTACTTTCAGCTGGCAAATTGGACTTCATAGTGAAGAGGCCAAAGGATGAGTATGACCCGATCTCACTAAACTACACATCAGGGACAACCTCAAATCCCAAGGGAGTCGTATACACCCATAGAGGTGCCTATCTAAATTCCTTGGCAGCTGTGCTACTTAATGAGATGGGCTCATTGCCTGTTTATCTCTGGACTGTTCCCATGTTCCACTGCAATGGTTGGTGCATGACTTGGGGAGTTGCAGCCCAAGGAGGCACCAATGTTTGCCTAAGAGCTGTCTCAGCCAAGGGGATTTTTGACAGTATCTATGAGCACAAAGTGACATACATGGGTGGGGCTCCCACTGTTCTGAACATGATTGTGAATGCGCCACCCGGTGACAGGAAACCGCTCCCCGGAAAGGTGTCTGTGATGACTGGTGGTGCTCCTCCACCCCCTCAAGTTCTGTTTAAGATGGAAGAACTGGAATTCAACGTTACCCACTCTTATGGCTTGACTGAGACTTACGGTCCTGGGACTGTCTGTACATGGAAGCCAGAATGGGACTATCTGACCCAGGATGAGAAGGCAAAGATCAAGTCTCGCCAAGGTGTGAACCACCTAGGCATGGAGGAAGTTGACGTAAGAGACCCTGTTACATTGCAGAGTGTGCCATCTGATGCCAAAACAATGGGCGAGGTGATGTTTAGAGGCAACACCGTGATGAGTGGTTACTTGAAGAACACAGCGGCTACCGAAGAGGCTTTTAAGGGTGGGTGGTTCAGGAGCGGGGACTTGGCGGTGAAGCATCCGGATGGGTATATTGAACTGAAAGATCGATCAAAGGACATAATTATCTCAGGCGGAGAGAACATAAGCACCATTCAGGTTGAGTCTGTAATATTTAGCCACCCTGCGGTTTTGGAAGCTGGTGTGGTGGGCAGGCCTGATGAGTACTGGGGGGAGACGCCTTGTGCGTTTGTGAAATTAAAGGAAGGTTGTAGCGCGACTGCTGCGGAGATAATTGAGTTCTGCAGGGGTCGTTTACCTCATTACATGGCCCCGCGAACTGTGGTGTTTCAAGATTTGCCCAAGACCTCTACTGGGAAGGTACAAAAGTTTGTTCTGAGGGAGAAGGCCAGAACTATGGGAAGCCTCTCGAGTAGGAAACAGCAGAGCAAACTGTAGCTAATTGCTATCAGTGATAATCTGTGCCGTTCCCTCGGGAGATTTTGTTGTTGTGATATGCTACCTACCTGGAAGGCTGGAACTACCATTCGTCTGCAGTCTGGAGAATGTATTTGTTTATGGATTTTATTTTTATGAATTTAGGTGTCCATATATGTGAAGCTCCAAAAGAGATCGGTTCGTTTGCAGTCATCAATAGTCAGGGTCGTTGTGATGTACTATGGGCACTGGACGAAGTATAGTTTATGGGAACTTATAAAATAATAATTGTATAACGTTTTTCTATTAAAAATCAAAAAAGTTTATACAATTCTAGTAACTTTATAATTACTTTGAACATCTGCTTTTTTTTTAAACATTTAGTATCTTATATTATATTAGAAGGTGTACAATCTGCTGCTTGTTATATAGATGAGATAGTATTAGAACACTCTTTACCTATAAGTATATGGATGAAAATATGGAAAGACATATTAGAATGACTGCTTGAGAAACCCGACATTTAATAGATTTACAAGTGTAGTTTCAATTAACAAGTCATCGCAAGTTTGTACTTCTTCCAATAAAGTGGAGACCTAAGCTGTCGCACCTACCTGCCAAGAGTCAATTGTTGGCTATACCCAAAGTAACCAGAGTAATAGCTATATTAATTGTATACGTATAAAAAGTGTACAATTAGTGTACAGCAAAGTTGTACATTACAAAAAATTGTACTATTTTCAGTAGGATAGTTCATACGTATTGTTTTTTCTTATTCAATGTATAAATTTTCATTGTTTAATGTATAATTAATGTAGTTATCTTTGACTATATTTGAGTGTACATAATCCTGGTCTGATGGACATTTATGCAAAATTTGAGTTATATATCCTTAACAACGCATTCCATTGATACGGAGTGGGAATTGCATTAGATGATATTAATTTTTTGTCAAAACAACAATCACAGGGAAAGGCTAATTGTAAGACCGTAAAAGATTGTTTTCTTCAATAGGATATAGATCAGATTTTAACACTCATGGTAGAAAACAAGTGCAATGAAATTGTTGTTGATTATTCAAATAAGAAAATTAAAAAATGGGGAAGTGGTGTTTTCGAAAGCAAATACATGATATGACATGGACATTTAACAATGAAGGGCAAAGAAATTGACATTGATAAAGAAGGAATTGAAGAAAACTTGGTCAGTCATGGTAGGTCCCATGGAGACTCATCACACCAAACCATGTAACAAAAGACAAAATCTCTAGGGAGCAAGCCGGTGTATGTGGAGGGGCACTCTGGTGGGCTGATTGTGGTATGGTCCCTAATTGAGATTGCAGTAAAGGTGGTGGAGAAAACAATAGATGGATACCAATAGAGACTTGTATCGAGCCGCACGAGTTTAAGGGGATTATTGTTTTTGTTTATAATCACAAAAAGTCAAGGAGATAGTCGATGGGTATATCAAGAGTTGAGAGACCAGCTGTGTAGTAGGAATCGAGTCCCATGCTTGTAGTTCAAGACTTTAATGAAGTATTGAGTGGGAATGAACCAATAGAGGAACAAGCTTTCAATAGAACTATATTGATGACAGATCCGTCATGGTGTAGCAAGTCTAAATGTGGCATTTGGAATTCCTTTGTGTTTGTTGGTTCATGGGATAACAGGCTACATGAAGTAATGCAAAAGAACCTCCGTTGGATTGTGAGAAACGGGGAGAAAATGATATTTTGACTTGATCCTTGGATGGGAGAGAATACTCTTCATAACAGGTTTCCTCGACTTTTTCAAGTAGCAATTCGAAAACGTCCACTGTAGTTGAAGTGGGATTATGGACTGGTACATCATGGCAATGGAACTTCAATTGGTGGAGAACATTGTTTATGTACAAAGTGGAGGATGTTGGTAAGGAAAATAAGATTATTATAATACGTATTTAAGGGCCTAATAACACCTAAGTAGTATTGGTAAGGAAAATAAATCCAAAAAGAAATAAAGAAACGCTTAAAAGCGAAAAATGCTAAATAAGCGTTAAATAACCATAGGAGGTATGAGACCTCGGTTAGCGTATTATATAGATTCTTAAGGCTTAATAATGCCTAAATAATATATGGGAACAACTCCCGAAGAAAACGGATCCAAATAATGTATTAAAACGCCAATAGAGCTTTAGCGCATGTTTTTCGAGAAAACCCGAAAACGTGACTTTAAGTGGTTAAACGAACCCGTAAAAATTATAAATCATTAAATAACAATAATTAAGCATTGATGGAAGCTTAATAACCCGTAAAATTAAAGAAACAAGAAAATTCCAGAAAACATGCCCGATTAGTGAATAGTACCAAAACCGGGTAAACTAACGAGCGTTTTCTATAAAAGACGAAAACGCTCCAACTAGTAATAATGTAGGGGGTGGTTTTTATTAAGTCAATAAGCCCTCACACACACTCACATACTAGCTAATTAAATAAGAGGCAAAAAGCAAAAAGTGAATAAAGTGATAAAAGCACTCACCTTTTTCTCTCACCTCTCATTTCTCTACTCTCTCACCTTCCTCCTCTCTTACCCACGATTTCTCTCTCTTCTTCCTCCCAAGGCTGGCGATTTTGAGCTCCCAACAACAACAATGGCAGCCCCTCTTCTTCTCCATGCTCTACCTCCATGGAGCTCCAAATGCAAAAATAAATATATATTCTTGCTCCCCTCATCATTCTCTACACTTCCCTCTTTTTAGAATTTCAAAATGAGGAAGTTCATCTCCATGGGTTTTCCCCATTCAAAGAGAAAATAGCATCAATGTGTAGCTTGGAGTCTCCTCTCTCCATTAAGGTAAAAATCTACATGAAAAACTCAAGTTTTTCCCATCTTCCTTTGTAGCTGATTTTTGCCCATTATAATGCTCTATTTTTCTTTCTCTTTTGAGCATCAATTCAACCTTGTAATGGTGGTGGAATCACCTTCTTGAACCAATGCTAAAACCCCTCTTAAAACACTCCAAAGGTAAACCCTAGAATTTTATGTTTTAAGCACTTTAATGAATTAGTATAAATCTGAGGGTTAGTATTTTAATTGCACTTGTTTTGTGTTTATTGGATGATGGGAATGGAGTTTGGAAACTCCATTCCCATGTGACCGATTTGTGCAAGAAAGAGAGAAGGAGGAGAATTGGAAAAGAAAGAAGGAAATAAGAGCTTAAGGTAAGAGCTCTTCTTAATGCTAAGTTTTAATGCATTAGAGTAATGGGAATGGGTAAACCAATTTAAAGATCCCAAAATATTGTATTAGTATTGTAGTAATGGAAGTTTGAGTATTTGTGAGCAAGTATGTGAATTATAGGCCTTGGAGCCAAGTAAATTGTGTATGTGTATTAGTATGGTTATTTGAGGAAGTATTGATGGAGTATTGATGTATTGATGTTGTCTTGATTGCTGGTAGGACCCTTGTATGGGTGTGGCTAGATTAGGAATGATTTTGGCAAGAAAGGATGTGTATGGCTAAGTAAGAAAAGTAGGTGAACTATGGCAAAATTTTGGTAGAAAATGTACATTTATGGATAACTTGGTGAATGGGAGAACCAAGGTATGTATTGGATTGAGTGAGGATGTTTAGTAACCATGGAATGGTAGTAGTAGTAGTATGTGAATAAAAGAGTGTAAAATCTGTAGCAAGAAGTGTAGAAATGCATTGTAGAAACTAGGAAAAATTAGTGTGCAAGATTTGGTAAAAAGAGAGTTGGACTTTGGTATAGGTAGTGTAGTTTATTGGAAAGGAATTGGAATGGTAAAATGAAGTTAGGACAAGATGCAAAATGCAAAGAGAAGTGTAGGAATGCACAAGTGTGCAAAGTGTGAAAATGAGAATGGAAATTTGTAGAAATTGAGCAAGAAGTTGAGTAGGTATTGGACCATGGATTTAAGGAGTTTTATGAAGTGTTTAAGTGTGTTTAAACATGTACAAAACATGTGGAAAGATTATGGAATGATTGGAAGAGGATTAAGGGTTGATTAGGGGTTGAAAAATCCTCTTAGTAGCAGTTTTTAGCAGGGTCCGGGACCTAGGATATGTACCAAGTCCCGGACCGTACTTAAAAACACCCTGAGAGCAAAAACTGGTATTGGTCCGGGACCTAGGTCCAGGACCAAGTCCCGGACCACAATGAAAGATAGGCCGAGAGTAACTTCAGTGCATAGTCTGGGACCTTGGGTCCGGACCAAGTCCCGGACCACCCCTAAATTGTTGCAAAATGTGATTTTTAGGGTTTTAAACATGGGGGATTGATGGGTAATGGTTTTAGAAGTTGTTAAGGCCTTGTTTGGTGACCTTTAAAGGCCCTAAGTAGTGTAAACAAGTTTGAGAAGTAATCAAGAAAGTTGAGAGTATAAGAACATTAAGTTAAACCGAAATAACGGGATAACGGGGTAAGTACGAGAGTAATAATTATGTATGTATTGTGATGCTTAGTATTAATGGAACCATTTGGCATGTAGCCGGAGGTTTGAGAATAAGACTCGAGGAACGAGAGTGAACCAAAGGAACAAGGGAACACCCGGTAAAGTAGATTCCGGTGAAAGGTATGATTTCTTCATGCTCTGTATCCTAACCTGGTTACCCCGATTTGTGTGCTTATTTGATCACCTAAATAAGATAAATGCATGAATCAGACTTTAATGCACTTACTTGTGCTTGTTTATATTTGTTCTTGCTATTTTGTCTTGAACATTTAGTTTGTATAATTCATGAAATGAATGGATGAAGATGGAGTGTGTATGTACCTTGTAGTGTACTTGTGTAACGTAATGTAGCTTGTATGGATGTGGATGTAAGTAATGTATTGTTGTGTGGCTTGGATGTGTGACTTCTACTAATTCCTAACTACCTAACTCCTAACGTAAGTATTGAGTAAATTGGAATGAGTAGAAGTCCGATATAGTTTTGGCCACGCGTGAGGATGAGGAGACATAAGAGGTTGGATCCGATTCCTGGCTTTTAATCTTTTCCACGGCCCAAACCCCTTAAATGGGTAGCATCCTGGATTAGTGAGCCACAGTAAAGCCCGGTGGTGGGACGGTGTAGTCCCTGCCCGGAGGTCCCGACGACTTAACTTGAGTAAGTAGTAAGTAAGTAAAGTATTGTATAAGTAATGGTCTTGGCTGGTGTAAGTCATTGACCCCGAGTAAAAGAGTAATCTCCACCCGATTAACCGGGTGGACAAATGGAGCTAACAAGTATTGTGTATGTATTGCGTATGTGTATTTCGGTAAAGGTAAGTAAGTATTGGTTGACTTGTATTGTCTTCCTTGTATGTATTGAACTGTGTGTATGTATCCTTGTGTAGTATTGTAGTATTGTGATTGAAAGCATGTATGTATGTACTTGTAAAATGAACTGCATGTATTCGACCAAGTGGTCGCCGTACCCTCGCTAGTACGCGGGGTATGCGGAAGTCATATGCAGCATAAGCTGAGCCCCTAGGGGCAATGTTTTTATTTGTACAGGTATCGAAGCAGTTATGGTCACAGTAAGAGACCGGCGGTTATGCCTAGTTCATTAGGAATGAAATGTAGTTAGTAGTGAATGGAATTGGGCTTGTAGCCTTGTTGTAGAAGTGTACCAAGGGGGTACACCATATGTATTGAAAGTATGTAGTTAGTGAGGAATGGGTAGATGTTAGACTCGTAATGAGTATGTACAAACTTGAAAGAATTGTTGTAATTGTATTTGCATCTTAGTAAACTCGGTATATTGTATTGAAATTGTGGAGTATTGTATTGAATGGAGAAGTGTAGTACTTGTACAGTAATGAGAGCATGTATAGTAGTTGTGTAGTACTCGGGATTCCGGTCCATCAGACCAATGTTGTATGTAGTAGTAAGCCTTGTTAGTCACGTGGGTGGCTAACGGCATTGTATCACCCACCGTTGTGTAAGTATGTATCCGCTGCGTGAGTATGGATGTATAAGGAGATTGGACGGTAACGACGGTATTAGCGGTAGGGGTGTTACATACATAGTATGCGAGGACTACATGAGTTGGATCCCAGGTAAGGAAGGAAGGTTCCCAATAGGTAACTTCTATAAAGAAGTGATGAAGTATTCGCACCCTCTGTCATCTTCTTGGCATATAGGTTTCTGGAGTAAATTGGTGCCACCTATAGTGGAGTTGTTTGGCTGGTATCTCTTGAACAAACAGTTAGACACTCGAGACAGATTATTCGTAAACAATCTAGTGACCCTGAATGAGATGTACTGCCCCTTCTGTCGAATTACGGTGGAAACAATAGACCACCTGTTCATTTCTTGTGCTGAAACCAGAAGTTTTGGATGTTAATTTACCACTGGTGGGGAGTATTTGACGCTCTTAGCGTGGAGGGCCAAAACCTTCTAGTCCGCTGGTGCGATAAATCTTTAGGGTCAATGGCATACATACTATGGAAGTCAACTTATATATTTGTGATGTACAATATCTGGTTTGTAAGGAACAGGTTTATCTTTGAACATAATGAGGTAAACTGGTCATCGGTGGCAACATCAACCAAGATACAGTTTCTAGAATGGTGCAAGAATGACGAAGATTTCCATTGGCCAACTAATGAGTCGGTGTGCAGTTCAAAAATTAAGGATCTATTTTATACTCCTGTTGGATAGTGAGGCGCTGGGCTATGAGAAAGGTTTTTGCATGGTTTTTTTTTAAGATAAAGGATAAGCTGTATTAAAAAACCAAACTGATACTTACATGCCTAACTAACCGAAGAATCAAAAACTGCAACATGCTGCAGCTTACATCATTCACTATATTATTTACCCAGAAACTCAATAACACCAAAACATTTACAGATTCTATAATTTCTTCTTGTGACTGGAAAGGAAAATCTACTCCGTCGTAGTTTCATTCTGTCTGAATATTCACTATACATCTCTTAACATCAGGTTTAGTATTAGCAAAAATTGTTTCATTCCTCATCTTCCAAATGTGATAAACTGTCACTCCCACCGCAGAGCACCTTAGTTTGTACACCAGAGAAGATTTACATATTGAATTCCAGAGACAAAACATGCACTCAGAGAAAGTGAAAGGCAGCTTACACATTAACCATTCATGCAGTATCTTCCTGAACACATCACAACTGAAACCACACTAAAAAAATAGATGGTTTGAGATTCAGGTTGTTTGCAGAATATACAGTCCACTTCAATGTTCATCTATTTCCTCATTCTAGCTTTGCTAGCCAATCTATTTAAACACACTAGCCACCAGATGAAAGAGGAGTACGGAGTACAATAGTTAGACCACAATACCTGATCCCAACCGTCGTCTTGAGAGGAGATGGATGACACAATTCAAAAATATCTCAAACAGAAATTTTTTAGTTTTGATTATGTTATGATGTTCTGATTTCCTACTGTATTGCGTGTGTGTAGTGGTGTGCTACTTTTAATTAGTGGTTGCTTTGGGTTGACTGGACTTGGTCTACCTGAGTAAACCTACACGGTTACTTTTGCTACTTGTTAGCAATTATTAAAAAAAAAAAAAGATGTATTGCGCATAGTATTAATTTGATATATAGCTTTTAGTGGATTGAAAGAAAAATAAACTTATAATGTTTTGAATAAAATTAGAACTAGGGAGAAGCATGTTAAGAATCTTCCGCGAGGCTTGAAGGTTAGACACTATAGAGTCTAGGTGTTAGCACAAGATAGATGTAAGTATAACCAGTAATCAAATTGTTAAGTCCGTAAAATCAACTACGACAAAAATCCAGCAACAAATCTAAAATAGTTATGTCCGCAAAATCCACTAATGAATAATGAAACTATTTAGATTGTGAAAATTTATCTCGGTATACCACGCTTGAGAATGGGTTGCGCGCCCTATAAAAGTTCTACAACCACAAAGTAGTTGTTAGTTAGTTTTACCTTCAACATAGTAATCATGATGCTATAATGATAATATCAAAGCTTTAGAATTTGGGGCGTTTCGTTACTTCGACTGTTTTATTGTCCTACGGAGATCTCAATTGTTGTTGCCTTTTTACATCCCACTAGACCTGGCAATTCGGGTCCCTCGGTTCGGGTTCGGTTCGGTTCGGTTCAGTTTGGATTTGGTCAAATTGTAAAATTTAATGTTCGGTTCGGATCGGGTCGAGTTAATCTGGTTTAAATTAGATTCGGGTGATTTCGGTTTGGTTAATTTCGGGTTTGAGTGCTTTCGGTTCGGGTTAGCCTCGGGTTCATTTGGTTTTTTCAGGTTATGGGTCAAATTCGGGTGACTTATCCGCGTTAGGTTTGATAAAGAAAAATTGTAAGTACAAATTTAAGCAAACTTTGTAACTTGTACTGATTTTCATATTCGGCTTCAAATTCTCTTAATATAGTATTACTCTTGATCAAGACCGCTATTGTGTATTGGTTAACAAATTGGATGACAAGTTTTGTACATGATTTTTTAACAATAGATTTACTAATTTTATCGACCAAGTATAAATAAAAAAATTTATGAATTGGTGTCAATGTTTGACACTTGACGCCTAGTCTACCCGCCCAAGCCTGACACCTTGCCTTCCGTCGTCCTGCACCCGTCACACTCTATGTGCGTTCTATGACAGCTAGTCCTCGCTAAGTGTCGGCCCGCCCAGCCACGCCCATCAGTCCCCCCCCCCGCCCCCCCCCCCCCCACTCGTGCCCATGACCTTGTGTACGCGCCGGCCATGACCGTCTCATGCGCGCACCTCATGCGAGTGTCCTCCACTCGCTCCCAGGCTGGGGTTGTAAGTTTTGTAATCTTTATTTTTTGCGATATTAATGAGAAACCTAAGTGGTGTTGTGATGATATATACACATTCAAAACTATTGCCAAGATGGTATTTAAGTAAGGTGTAACTTTTGAAATCTTTATTCTTTAGGCACCAACACATCAATCGTGGTTAGTATGTTTCTCAACTAAAAAGTTTATAGATTTTATAATTGAAACTTCATCAACATTCAAACCATTCTCAAGTCCTAAACATAAAGAACCTAAGTTTTTAAAAGTATAGAGTAATATAAAATGGTAACGATACGCAATAATTTACCATTTAGAATATTTATTTTTCTCATTTTAATGCGTAATTTTTTAGGCATATACACATTAATCTTGGTTAGTATATGTCTCAACCAAAAAGTTTAGGTTTTATAATTTAACTTCATCAACATTTAAACCATTCTCAAGTTTCATGTCCTAAACATAAAGAACCCTGAGTTTATTAAAATCAAATTTAATAGAGTATTATAAAATAGTAATGATACGCATTTGTTTGTATTATAAAACCAGATGCCGTTATAAGGCATTCCCAACACAGCTAGTGAATGTTTTAATACAACAAGGCTTGAGATGTTTGAAGATAGAAGATGTCCAATATTATATATATCATTTGTGATCAATGAAAACTTATTGGATGTTTAAACTTTCATTATGTCTTGCTGGTTTTAGGATTTTTTTTACGGTTGGAACAACTATAGTACATTTAGGTTTTAACCAAGTATTCGGGTCAATATGGTTCGGGTTAATTTGGTCTGGGTCAATTCGGTTCAGGTCAATTTGGTCCGGGTCAACTCGGTTCGGGTGAATTCGGTTCGGGTGGATTTGGGTAGTACCATATTTCGGTTGGATTCGGTTTGGTTTGGTTTGGTTCGGATTTTAGGTCACATCATTCGGTTTAAAATTGGATTCGGATCGGGTTGGATCGGTTCAGTTTTTCGGGTTTGGGTCACCTTTGACAGGTCTACATCCCACGCAACAGCAACATGCTGCTATGGGCGAGCTTGTGCAGTGTAGATTTTATGATTAGTAACGATCCCAGGGTGAGCTGACTAGAGTCACCACCAATGCGGGTGTATGTATAAGGGTATGAATGGGGATCTTGTCTTGTTTTATTTTCTGTCTTTTTTGTAACAAAGGGATTATAGTGGGTACTTTTTTTCCTTGTTGAGATTTTTTCCGATGGATTTTGCTCAATGAGATTTTAACGAGGCCCTTATAATTCCTAACATTGCCTATCTTGGGTAATGTGTGTACTCCTCTTTTGTTTAATAAAACCTTGGTCTAATTATAAAAAAACTAGTGTTTTAAAAGGATGAGGATAAGAGATTTTTCACTAAAACCATCTTACAATAAAAGATTTTTCATTGTTTTATTACACCTTCTCCCAATCTCTCGTGTTTGTATATAGATTCTCTATAAAGATGTTTTTTTTAAACAAACATATATATATTAAGAGATAAGAGTGCGAACAAAGTCTGGAAAGGCAATCGCTTCCCAACTGCAACGTGAGAGTTGCGACTTCCTAGCAAAGGATGCTAGGTGATGGGCCCCTAGGTTGGCCGAACGAGGTACATAAAACCATGAAATATCATGAAACTGACTCAAATTAGCTAAGACAGAATCCAGAATCGCAGTCGATTCCGGAAGCAGAGATGGTGAAGATGTAGCAGAGAGGTAGCGTATCATCTGTTGGTTGTCCGCCAAGATCTGAAGATGGGTATGACCTTCACGCTGAGCATGTGCTAATGCAAACTGTAGAGCCAGGCATTCAACTGTGGAGGGAAGGACATCAGCGACATAACCATGAATACCAGCAGAAAGAGGAACCTCATGGCGCGACGCTAGAAAACCCAAGCCCAGGTGATGGTGAGAATCAATGCTCCCATCAACCGCAATTTCAACATAATCGGGGTGCTGTGGAGGGTGATTTTTCGGTATGAGGGGGGTCTATCTAAATATGGTCTGACTAAAAGCCTAGATCCTAGAAATTGTCATTCTGTGGAGGGTGAAAACCCGTTATTCGTGGCATCCCTCAAATACCTACTAAATCGTCCGTCTTTCCCAGAAAGTATAAAGGGGAGTGCAAGTGTGCACTACACCCGCTCTCGATGGGCCCCACGCGGACTTATGCCTCTATAAGGCGGAATTGACTAGAGTCGCCACCTAGTTTGACCTAAATGAACTAGGAAGGAAGGAGAAGGGTTCTAAGAACCGTTAATTGACTCTGATGATTTGTTGCCTATGGATAGGACTTATCTGATCAAGCCAGAGATTCTGTGTGGGTTCGCACTGGGTTACACCCCTTAGAAGTGGCAATGACCACGACTTCGGATTGGTGCCCGAGGAAACCTCGGTCTCCAATTGTCGGGATTGCCTTCTTTCAAAACCTTTTTGGAGAGATTCATTTAAAAGCCAAGGATAGGATTAGGATGAGGAGAGAGAAAGAGAGTGGATGAGGTGAGCTTTTCTGTCAAGCTAGCACCCAGAAAAGGGATGGGTGAATTCGGATGAGTGTAGAATGAGAATTGGGAAAAGTCTGAGGTTGAGTGAATAGACAAGACTTAGTGTCTGATGGTTTGAAGTTCGTGGGAGCCGAAGAAGGTTTGAGCGTTTTGAGAGATGTGAGAGCCACCGTAGAGGGGGAAGGGGGTTTTTTTGTTTGGAATGGGGTCGCACCCTAGATGGGCTGCCTACGTACTCAACTCCCTGTTGAGATCAGACGTTACGTAGTTCAGAGTTTTTTGGGGTTTTAGAAGCTTTTGAGGTGTTTGAGAGGTTAGTCTGTGAGACGCTCGGGTCTATGAGACATTAGGGATGTTCATGTAGCGGGAGAAATGAGATCTCGAAGTCTGTGAGACGCTCGGGTCTGTGAGACGTTTGAAACCTTGAGATGTCGAAGTCTGTGAGACGCTCAGGTCTGTGAGACGCTCGGGTCTGTGAGACGCTCGGGTCTGTGAGACGCTCGGGTCTGTGAGACGCTCGGGTCTGTGAGATGCTTAGGTCTGTAAGACATTCAAATCATTGGAATAACAAAGTCTGTGAGACGCTCGGGTCTGTGAGACATTCGAATCATTGGAATAACAAAGTCTGTGAGACGCTCGGGTCTGTGAGACATTTGAATGTGAGGAAATTGGAATTTTGGATATGATTTGGGTCCGTGAGATAATCGGAGTTTGGGGTATTTTGAGACTTTGAAGTTTATGAAGTTGGAATTTGGGATTTATGAAGTTTGAAATTATTTGGGATTGAAATGAAATTTTGAATTGGAATTGAAGTATATTTATGAATTGAATTGGGAATGAATTATAATTGAATTTGGATTTGAATTGAATTTGGTTTGGGGTTGGAAAACGGGCCGGGTTAGAGTTAGACTGAGTCAAAGTGGGATCAAGTCAAAGTTGTGTCAAGGTCAAACTTGGGCTGGTCAAAGTTGGACCGGGTCAAAGTTGGGTCAAGGTCAAAGTTCATATTGGTCAAAGTTGGACCGAGTCAAAGTTGGGTTTTTTGGGCCTGAAGGGCTTTTGCGCCGAATTGGGCCTTGAGTTGAATTGGGCTTGGGCCGAAGTGGGTCTGAATTTGGGCTGAAGTGGGCTTCACCATTGGGCTAATTTTTGGAAGTGAAGATGGACTGATTTGATAGTTTAGATGAGTTGAGATGATTCATGGGGATGTTTTGAGCTTGTGACTGATTTTGGACTTGTTGGGCCAAAGTTGAGATTTGGGCTTGGGCCTCGAATTGAGTTTTTGTTTTGGATCTTTGAAAATTGGGCCAAAAGGGCCTTATTGATTTTGATGCTGGATTGGTCTTTTTTATTTGGGCCAGATTGGGCTTTTCGATTTTGGGCCCGATTGGGTTTTTCAATGTTGGACCAGATTGAAATTGAATTTGAATTTGGATTTTGAATTTTTTTTTTTTGGTAAAGTTTTTTTAATGAAATTAAGGGGTGGTTTGGGATAGGCTATAAAAGTTTGGAAGGTATTATTCCCCACAAAGCAAATCAGAAATAAGCTAGCTGTTGGGTACCTTCAAAGGCTTAAAAGAGATCTTCAAAGTTTTGGAAGGTATTGTTCCCCACAAAGCAAATCAGAAATAAGCTAGTTGTGGGGTACCTTCCAAGACTTATCATAATAAATGGGTGACCTAGAAGGCAGTCTAGGATTACCTTTTCTCGCCCTGGTTTGGCTAGTTATGGATCGGACCCGAGATAAGGTTGGATTTGGGCCTACAGCTAAAGCAGCACAAATGGGCCCGATCCATTAATTTACAAAGTAAAACAAGAACTGTGGGCATCAAGATATCACGATAATAAATAAATAAGGCAATGATTCATCATAAAACAGTTGATCAAAATTGGTATCACAGCAAGTAGACGTGGGATTCAGGAGCTTAGAGTAAAGCCGTGACACTCTTTAACTTCATTCGAAACCAATATCAATGTGTGAGGTGCAATACTAATTACTAAGAGCAATAAATTTCTAGATCAACAACAGCACACGGAGGGGAAATGTTGTTTGTAAGGCAATATGATTTCCAGACCAATAGCAGTGCACCAAAGGGTAATGCCCCCCAAAAGACAAGGAATAGATCGAGATGTAGTAAAATAAAATGGCAAACCGATAGCCTTTTCGAACAATAAGCCTCAGATTCACCAATATAAACAACTTGCACAAGGTTCCAGATAAATTCCAAGAGAAATGCACCAACCGACATTTTTCAGACCCATGGAGAGTTGTTGTGAAGTCTAAACACCAGCCTGATCAACTTGTAAATCTCAAGCCAAATCCGAATCCAACATTGCCCACATGTGCGAGTCCTACTCAAACCCAATCGATCATAGCAAGGTTGACTCATAAAGTCCAAAATCTTCTTTCAGCAGTCTATACGAGCCAAGCTCGGGCGAAGTCAGTGTGATCGAACCTCGTCAAAATATGAGTCAAAATGAGCAGTAAGCATTCAGACCGTGGTAATCCTTTAAAATGAGAGACACATAAACGGAATTTGACTACACCCAATAGGGTTAACAACAGGAAAAAGACGGAACTAGAAAGTTCCACCTCGACCCAAACATCACCAATTAAACCAAGCATCACAGATCTAAAACAAACATTACAGTTTTCTCTTTCCCTTCTCGTAATCATTAATTCAAACAGAGAGCAGGACTGAATCAACCAAATAATGATGAAAACTTCCCTTTTCAACCCGAGCAGTGAGCGAGCTTGATGAAATCCAGTTCTGGAATAAACTGTTTACAATCGAACCAATCTGGTACGTGAGTGAGGCAGGTGCAGCAATCCCAGTGAATTCTCTCGGTTCAGGAATGAACTCGTAAGTGAAGAAGAGGAGGAAGGTGACTGGAGCGAGGAGGAAAGGACATACATGGTGCAGACTGATGGTTCACTACCATGGTTAGGTCGGTAGAACAATAATAATAGTAATCAAAAGACAAGAGAAATCAGACAGAGAGATTATGGTTAGAAATGATCATCAACAGAGGAAATATGTGGATACAGACATGGGCGTAATCAAAGAAGGTTCATGAATACAATGATGTTCATATCTAAATAAGATCAGTTTGCTTCTTCTTCTTTTTTGGCAGAAATGACTTCCAGTGATGGACAGCAAAGACGGACAGCATAGGGGAAAATCATAGCCTGAATCTCTTCTCATCAAGAATCAAAGCACAACAACGATAAACTCACATAGATAACAGTACCAAACTCAACAACATTAGAACTTAATTAGGAGAATAACTTCGCATTTGCGAGCACAAGTAACAATACACAGAAGACAGGATTCAGGGTGGGGTTGTACCTTATTCCTGCACCATTCCATGAATTCGTGAACACGATAGATACCATTTCCATCGGAATCAGTGAGCAACGTCACATAAACATTCTGATGAAGATTTGGTTGAGAGGAAGAGGTTCACGATTCCTTTCGGTTTCTTTCAGGTTTCCGGTTGGGAGCAATGAAGCTTTATGGTTCCTTTGTTCAACAGCTTGAGTGGCAAAATTGACGTGAGGAAGAGATGAAGAGAGATCTGAGATGTAAGCCCTTACTCGCCAGTTTGGAGTACAAAATTACCATCCGAACAGAATGAAGAGGGAGTAGAACATGTATGTTTTTCTTGTTCGACTGTTGGTTGCAGGTTCTACGGGAGAAAGGAGAATGAACAAGGCAGAGCATGGGTGTTTTGTTTTGCCAGTGGGTTTCAAAATTACCGGAAGAGAAGAGAATGAAGAAGGCACTGGGAGTATATATTCCTTGTCATCGATTGGGTTGCAAAGTTTCCCGTAGTGAAGAGAATGGAGAATATAGAGATGTAAGCTCCTTGTTCTTCGGTTGAAGGAAATGAAAACGCAGAGGTGTGTGTTCCGGGTTCGCCAGCTGAAGAGAATGAAGACACCATGAGCCTGCGCATTCCTTATTCTTCAGTTAAAGAAGATGAAGGCGAGCATGTTTGTTTCATTCCCCAGTGGGTTTCAAAATTACCGAGAAAAGAGGAATGCAGAGAGGGTGAAGCTGTATGCTACTTGTTCTTGGTTGCAAAATTACTGGCTCACCAGTTTGGTCACAAAGTTATGTCGATGAAGAGAGAACTGAGGCGCAGTGCTTTTATTTCCTTGTTCGTCAGCTGGGCGTGAGGAAGAGATGAGAGAGCTGAGCGCCTGAGCATGTATGTTTATTGTTTGACACCTTGAGTGAAGAGGTTGGAGCAGAGGCAGTGGCATGTATGCTACTCATTCGCCGATGGGTTGCAAAACCGTGAGTGAAGGATCGGAGAAAGACAGTAGCATGTATGTTACTCATTCGCCAGTGTTGGTGCGGAGGGACGAGGAGGGCAGAGCATGTATATTCTAGTTCACCGGTTTGGGTAGCAAAATTACCGTGAGTGTAGAGAATGAATGGAGGGCTGAGCATATTGTTCTCAGTTCTCTAGTTTGTTTGGTAAAACCACAGACGTGAAGAAAGAATGAAGATCATCTGGGTTGCATGGTGTGCTCAAAGAAGAAGAAATAGGACAGATGTGAACAAAGCCGTAAAAAAAATGAGAGAATGTCCTACAGATTTGTGTATGTCGGCCGATCTTCTTGTAGGTTTTGGGGATTTGTGTTTTATAATGGGAGAATGGAGACAGATGGCTACTAGGGTTTCATTTGAGTCTTGGGCTCATGGACTGATTTTTATTTGGACCGACTAATAGAAGTGGGCTTTATCTGAGGCAAAAAAAAAAAAAATCGGACCAGGGGGGAGTAGAAGAAGCAAAACGAGTTTTAGCAGCTTCCCAGTCTCGAACTCGCGACCTCTGGCGTACCCCTTGCATACTTCTATCGGTTAAGCTATGACAGAACTCGGTATATTAGCATACGAAATAAAGACAAGAGTTCTTCTGCGGGCGGGGATGAAAATAGAACGCGTCCAATTGTTCGCCAGATTCGAACCCCCTACCTGTTGATTTTCCAGTGGACATGCTAACCGACTAAGCTAACTCAGAACTCAACACATAGATGGAGGAATAATACAAAAGCCTTAATTATGACCGGATAACTCATCTAAAAATGTTACCGTTTCAGAAGGAAAGTATACAATAAAAATGAGAACAATATTATAGTGAGATGAAATTATGGGATACAATTAAAAATACGATTCAAAACGTGATGAGTTTAAAACCGTATTGTCGTTTGAAAATTTGTTTTAACAAAATCGTGTTTTTATGAAATGCTTTGAAAAAGAGTATAAAACGATGGTTTCATTTTGGCATGCACATCAATACGTGTGGACAAAGAAAGGCGACGACCCCTCTTATTGTGTTTCTTATTCTGGAATTTGCTTTATGGGGTGAGAATTTTTGGTGTCTACAGGTGCGTAAGACGATGATCCCGCAAGAGATGATGATCTGATGAAACTGCCGACTGAGCAGCTGCCAGGAAACTATCCCCTTGACACCAACCCCAGCTGAGTCGGAGTGAGGAGCTGTACGAAGCCTGACAATGAGCAAACCAAAGATGCCAAAAAAAGGTAACTGCACGAGCAAGCGACTGCAGCGGCAAGGAAGTACATTAGGTAAAAAACAAATCTGTAAAGCTCAGATCAGACAGCAACCCACTAGGTCGTGAAATGCCATAAGTGGACCAGTAAGGTTGCACTGAGGGGCAGTGGATAAAAGCATGGGTCAGGGTTTCAGCCTTACCACAGAAGGCGCTGGCAGGATAAAGGGTGGAGCGCAATCGACATTGTACAGTCGCTTGGCATGGGACAAAACCATGGAGTAACTTCCAACCAAAAAGGTGAACCTGTGGGGGAAGGAGGCATTTGCGTAACCGCTTAAAAGCCAGACCAAAAGTAGTTGGATCACTGGAGGAAGCGGCAGGAAACGTTGAAAGCAACCGATCCGCATAGTAAGCGGATTTAACAGTGAAAGCCCCAGAGGGCGTATGGCCCCACAACCAGCAGTCATGACTTGTCGATGCAGAGAATAGCGGAATTTTTATAATGAAGTCAATATCATCTGGGGTGAAACGTTGCTGAAGGAGCGTAAGATTCCACAAACCTGTGGCAGTAATAAAGTCTGCTACCTTTGTAGAGGCCACCTCAGAGGGGGGAAACTTCCAAAAGAAAGGCTGGCCACCTGGCTTTCCAATGATCCAGCGGGAAGCAACCATGGTGGTCTGACTGTCGAAGATAGAACGACGCTGACCAAACTGCACAAGGTCACGAACACCCATTAACGCCCTCCAGATAGGACTAGAAGTAGAAGCTGGACAGTAGTCCCAAACAGTACTGCGCTGTAAATAACGGGCATGGTAGACCCGACTGAGAAGAGAGTTGGGCCGCTGAAGGACACGTCAGAGCTGCTTGGCGAGAAGAGCCCTATTGAAAGACCGCAGGTCCCGAAAACCCAGACCTCCACTAGATAAATCACGACAAGCTGTGGCCCAGGAGCACCAGTGGATAGAGGATTTGGATTCTGTGCAGACCAATAAAAACGCGCCATAAGCTTTTGTAATTGCTTTAAGAAAGACGTCAGAAGAGCCATGACGGACATCACATAAGTGGGGATGGCCAGCAGAACAGATTTGATAAGCACTGCACGACCTGCCTGCGAGAGCTTCTTACTCCAAGAATGCAAACGTTTATAGACATGATCCTTTATATACTGGAAGACCGAAGAGCGATTACGGCCAACGTGACTAGGGAACCCCAAATAAAGACCAAGATCCGACACCGGACGAGCACCCAAGGTGTTCAAAATAGTTTGACGGAGGACCGGGTCCAAGTGCTGGGAGAACATGATAGCCGACTTGGTATGATTTATACACTGACCTGAGGCCTTGGTAAAATCCGCTAGAATATTCTGTAAAGACTGAGCGTTGGAAACAGTGGTTGCCCCAAATAACATGCAATCGTCGGCAAAAAGAAGGCTTGAAATTGGTTGTTCAAGGCCCCGAACCTTAAACCTCTGGAAGAGGCCAATGTCAGAAGCTAGCTGGAGGGAAGAAGACAGAACTTCCATGCAACAAATAAACAAAAAGGGGGAGAGCGGGTCCCCCTGCCGTAGACCCCGCTGAGGCTGAAAGGAAACCCCAGGATGACCATTAATAAGAACATCCATAGATACACTGGTAAGGCACTTGGAGATGAGGGCAATCCAGTGGGGGTGAAAGCCCATGCTACGGAGGACATCTAGAAGGAAAGACCACTCAACCAAATCAAGCAGCCATGCAAGCCTTCCGTGATTGCCTTGCCGATTGTAATTTGCATGATTTGGGTTATAGGGGATCCAAGTTCACGTACATTAAAAAAGCGCCTAATTCTCACCATGCCAAGTCTCGCCTAGATCGCTTTCTTTGCAACGATTCATGGCATGATCATTTTCATCAAGCGCAAAACTTTCACCTTCCTTGGGCAGATCTGATCACAAGCCAATACAGCTTTTCCTGTACCCTATAGCTCGCCAAGGTCGGAAGCCCTTTCGTTTCAAAAATTGTTGGGCTAAGGATTACCAGTGTCAAGCCCTAGTCCAGCAAGAATGGTTGGCTCCAGCGTCTGATGTGTCATATCAAGCTAAGGTTCAGCGTTGTGGCATGCGGCTTCGGGCCTGGGGCACCAAGCAGTACTGGCAAGAGAAGCAAGCTTTGGCTCATGTGCAGGCTCAGCTTCAGCAGTTAGAGGCTGCTCCTCCAACGCCAACCGCTATGGCCCAATGGAATCATCTCACTCATATGTTGGATACCTTGTTGCTTAAGGATGAAGTTAGGTTACAGCAGCGGTCGCGGCAGGCCTGGTTGCAGGCGGGGGATCGGAATTCTGCCTTTTTCCAGTCTCGGGTGGCTACACGTGCTCGTACGAATGCAATTATGGCTTTATCTTCAGGTGACGGCCCTCCAAGGACTTCTTGGCAGGGCATTGAATCGGTTGCTCGGACTTTTTTTCGTTGATCTGTTTACTTCCACTAATCCAGTGCCAAATCCACATTTGCTATCTTGTGTTGAAAATCGGGTTCCTCAGTAGTTTTTTGTTTCGATGGGTCTGTCCTATACTCGTGAAGAAGTTGTGACGGCATACAAGCATATGGCTCCTTCTAAAGCCCCGGGCCCAGATGGTATTAATGGGATCTTCCTTAACTTCTTCTGGCCGCTTATCAGTGACGACTTCATCTCAGCTGCCCTTTCCTTTTTGAATACTGCATCGGTCCCTCCCTCCATCAATCACACTCACTTATTGCTGATCCCAAAGTCCACTTCTGCTACTATATACGGTTCAGGATTATCGTCCCATCTCTCTGTGTAATACGATTTATCGCGTTATCTCCAAGGTCTTAGTCAATCGTATCAAGCCAGTCATGCCCCATGTCATCTCCGAGAATCAGAGTGCTTTTGTTCAGGATCGTATGATTACGGATCAGGTTTTACTTGCCCATGAGTTGCTTCATCAAATGCGTTCCTCGAGAGCCCGCTCTCGTGGCTTTTTTGCTTATAAGGTTGACATGTCCAAAGATGGTTTGTTAACTAAAAGACTTTTTCATACTCTCCCTCCACAACCTCATATTTTTCTTTTTTAGATTTCACACCCCATAGTGGTTGTCCACTTGTCCTTACATGTACCGTGTACGCTCGGTACGTATTGCAAAATATCTTAGTACAAAATGTTTTTAACTTGTTTTTTATGTCATCGGACTATATGGGACTCGAGTAATGAGTGAAGGTAATATGCTGCAGAGCTTATACGCAGCACTGCTGCAAGTAACAGAAAAAAAAATTCTTGACAAAGTCACGTCACATCGCCAGGTGGATATGTGTGGTTTTTATTTTATTTTTTGCAAACAAATAGTTACTGGTTGTTAGTGCATAGTTTTCAATAAATGATCTCAAATTAATCATTTTTTTAATTTTACATGTGTAACTCTTTTTAGATTAATTTCTTATTATAAGATTTTTTTTCTATTTTTTTTTATGTTTAAATGGTAATATTACATTTATTTGTTTTATATTATTGTATTAACAATAAAGGCTGTATTTTTGATGATATTGTTTAGTTAAATTATAATTAATTAACATGGAACCTTAAATTTTATTAGATAATTTAAAATTAATATATGTTTTACTAAAGTAGTAGTATGACTTGAACATTTTTTTAAGCTCTAAATGTTTAAAAACAGTTCTATAGCATGACAATTTGGAATTATATACTAAAAGAATATAAATTTTGTATAAAACTTAAAACAAATAAATTTATGTATCAAAAGCATACATATTTATCCAAATACAAATGATCTTTTCAAAATGTTCAAATTGTGATTATTTATTTATGATTACATTAAAATAACATTAAAAAAATATAACACTAAAATAATTGTGAAATTATATGAAAATTAAATAATCAAATTATATTATTTGGTTAACCTGTCACTTGTATTTGATTAATCTATCACTTGTACTTCGTTAACTTGCCTCTTGTATTTTGTTAACATGTCACTTATATTTTGTTAACTTATCACTTTATTTTGTTAACTTGTTACTGGTATTTCATCAACCATTTTAAATTTTTGCATCTAATAATAGATATATCTTATAAATTTGACTTGTATGGTAATTTAAGTGTTAAGCAATTGAGTTGGACAGTTGATTATGTACCAACAGCTTACCAGACTTTTGTTATGTGTGTTCATGGATTGTTGGCTTATAAGATGCAATGAATAAGAATCTTAACAACAAGCAATTTCGGGAGCTCTACATAAAGTGTATTATTGCATGATTGTTGTATCAAGACGGTTTTCTTATCAAGTTGACAGAAAAATGACAAGAAAGGCATCGAGTTACATTCAGAAAAATAAAAATGAAGAAAATGGAGGTTGGAGAAGAGAAAAAATATAGATCAGAAGAAGCACATGGTAAAAAATATGATTAGAAGAATGTAATGGTATAGAAAATACCACGAGGAAGACTTCCAAAAGCTAAACAAGAGGATGTGTGGAAGATTGAGTCCCGGGGCGGCTGTCCGAGGAAATATCGCCTGAAGCGAGACTCCAACTCAGACTTGGACGAAATGTTCAAACATGCCCGAATTTCACCTCTAGGCCCGTCCCTAGGCCTCGTCTCCACCGTAGCCGAATTGGAGAAAATATTGTCCACCACTATAATTTTGGTGAAAAACAAAACATCAACTAGTTCTATTAAAAAAAACATATTCTTATTGCTTAGCTATATAGAGCGCGACTCATATGCTATACAGAGAATGCGCAGGACTATTGCAATAAACTAAATGGTTTGTTAAGAAATAAAAAAAGACTACCTTTTATAGGCTAAAAAAATACGATTTACTTTTAGGTCGTCTTCTTCCTCCTCGTCCCGATTCATACTCTCATTTCTCCTCCTCATTCCTGATTCATGCTCTCACTTCCTCTCTATTCCTGATTCATGCTCTCACTTCATCCTCACCCAAAATTTGTGAAACCACAGTCGATTCCTCATTCGAGTCAGCACTAATCTCACCCCGTTCTTCACCAATTCGTTGAATTAACAGGGCCAGTTTTTGGTGTTTTGCTAATGCATTTTAAGTTGTATATGAAAGTCAACATGTAAATTTAAAAAGAAGAAATGTTTTCTGTCAATCTTAAATTCTGGTAAATGTTGCTTGAAAATCGTTAACCTGTAACATAAAAATCGTTAACCTGTCGCATGTAAATGATTAACATGTCGCATGTAAATGGTTAACCTGTCAATCATAAATGGTTAACCTATCACATGTAAATGATTAACATATCACATATAAATGGTTCACCTGTCACATGTAAATGGTTAACCTGTCGCATGTAAATGGTTAACCTGTTGCATGTAAATGGTTAACCTGTCAATCCTAAATGGTTAACCTGTCACATGTAAATGGTTAACCATCGCATGTAAATGGTTAACCTGTCAATCATAAATGATGGTTAACTTGTCGCATGTAAATGGTTAACCTGTCGTATGTAAATGGTTAACCTGTAAATCATAAATGGTTAACCTGTCACATGTAAATGGTTAACCTGTCGCATGTAATGGTTAACCTGTCTATCATAAATGGTTAACCTATTATTGGGAAAGTTAAAAATGAATTGAGTTTTTCATATTAATGATATGCAATTATGGCTAATATTATGTAAACTTATGGCATATTTATTACCGTATGAATGTCATATAATTCTGAAACTAATAAATAACGACCCTAATCCCTGAACCATAAACCCTAAAAACTTGTTGAGTAGTGTCGACAATATAAAGAATAGAATGAACAAAAAGAGATTACCCTACACCCAAACCCACCTCAAAAACCACCATAGGAAATCTTACAAGTCAAGGTATATTGCAGAGTCAGTTTGGGATATTATAAAGTATATACTTAGTTAAAAAAGATTATCCTACACCACAACCCACCCCAAAATCCACCCTAGAAAATATTAAAATGTCGAAGGCTTTTTAGGGTTTGTAGTGAAGGGATTAGGGTCTAACGACCCTAAAACCTGTCGAGTCAGTGTCGACATTATAAAGAATAGAATGAACAAAAAAAAGATTACCCTACACCACAAACCCACCCAAAAACCACCCTAGGAAATCTTAAAACGTCGAAGGAATTTTTAGGATTTGTGGTTTAGGGATTAGGGTAACCACAAATCCTAAAAAAACTGTTGAGTCGATGTCAAAATTATAAATAATAGAATGAACAAAAAAAGATTACACTACACCACAAACCCACCTCAAAAACCACCATAGGAAAGCTAAAAAACGTCAAACGCATATTGCCGAGTCAATGACATTATAAAGTATAGTTTTAGTTAAAAAAGATTACCCTAAACTTCAAAACCACCATAGACAATCTTAAAACTTGTCATTATAAAGTATACTTTTCTATTTTTTTTTACTATTTTTAAAACTTGTCATTTTTTAAATTTTGAGTACATATATAAAATTGAAAATAAAATTCTTTTAAAACAAAGTTATGCGGTGTACCTCCATTTTCAATTTTTTATTCACAAGTTTCCACAATCTTTACTTCTTTGTGAGCTAAATGAATTAGCAGTTCATCTATATACTTATAAGCTAATAATTTATTTTTATATACATATTTCTTATTTTAATCTCTATGTTACAATAATTTTTGTTTTTAAAAAGCTGATAACATATGATAGACTAGTGGGGGTAGGACAAGGATGATGAGAGGCGTCGATATGGAGCAGAGATTCTAGATCGGACGGTGTGTAGCTGACTGAGTCAGTGAACTGACGACAATTAGTGTGGAACAGAGTTAGGCCGTGATCGATTCCATTTCTTTATTTCAGACACCGAAGACACATTTTTGAGTTAGTGCAGCACTTCTGCAGGTCAAGTGCTGCAGCACCCCAGCCACGGCCCGAGTAATAGGATATTCTCTCATCCGTCCTATATTAATGAATCTAATCATTATGTGTTTGTACATGTCAATGAATTGTCTTCTACTTGAAATATACAAACTAGCAAACTTAATGATGTCGGGTTCCAATTGTTCATAGTTGATAATGGATGTCACTATGATAGCAAAATATCATATTGCTTACACTGATATGATTTGAGTGGCGGACCTAGAATTTAAATTAGGTGTGTCAACTTATAAATTCAGATTTTTAAAGTTAATAATAAACTTTTATATAATGTTATATTAATAAATATAAGGTCTACAGTAAAATAAATTTTAATTATATTATTAAAAATTGTAAATAAACATATTATTCTTAATCAAAGTTAGTAAAGTATTATTCACATTACTGAACAAACTAGAAGAATAAATTTAGGTTGACAAGTAGCAAATGTTAACCAACAAATTAAATAAATAACTTTAGGGTGTTTGTTGTTCTTAGAGGTATAAAAGGTGGATAGGTCGGAGTCCATAATAAATCAAGATTAGAGAAAATATATAATATTAGGTGAGGAAAGAAAGACATAATTAAAATATATAAGGAATAAAACAAAACTAAAACATTTAAAAGCAAACTATAAAATACATAGATGAAGAGTGATTTACAAAGTGAAATACAACTATTATTATCGTCATTCTTTAGCTTGAACTCAATTTATTTTACATATATTAGATGATATTTTGTAAAGAAATAAACATATTGCATTAACCGTATTTGAACTCAACTCGTATTTATCAACACATGAGTGTCAAACCACCTAACTAAACATAATTATTATAACATATAAACAAATTTTAACTTTATTATGAATTGCATGTGTGTCAGTTGACACACTACGCTCTACATGGATCCCTGTTGAACTTGATTTTCCAAACCTACTAAAGAAAGCTCAGTGCACTAGCTTAGACAACGGGGAGAAAGGCTATTAGGTTGGTGTACCCCATTTTAAATTTGGTTAAGTTCAGTGTAGATGTAGTGTGGTCCCCGCGAGGGGGCTAGAGATGGTCGTGTTGGTCAGGATGAGATAAAGAGCTGGATTGAAGGTCTTAGTTTAAGTCCAGGGATGTTTAATTATGTAGTTACAATTCAACTATAGGAACTACACTTCAAGTGTATTAGTCTTTCAGGTAAGGGTTGGTAGTAAATCCTAGATATTGGTTATTCAACCGCAATTCAAGTCAGTATAAGTGAGAATATTTTTTGGGAAATTTTATAAAGAGTCACTTTTTTTTTGGTTAATTCATGAAATACTTAAAATAAAAGAAAATCACAAAATGTCACTATATTTTTATAAAAGTTCATGGAATTCCACTATAGTCATTGATCAAAAGAAAAAAGATAAAAAAAAATCATTACTAATTAACAAAGTACTTTTAAAATTCACAATATGTCCTTTAATAAAAAAATTAAAAAAATCACAAAAAATACAAAATACTACAAAAATATAAAAAAGATGTAAAAATTTTAAAATATTATAAAAATTAACAAAAATCAAAATCAAATCATAAAATTGAAAAAGTAATTATTTTCTAGATTTTGTTTAAATTATTCACTATATTAAAAAAGAAAAAAAGTTTTAAACACATAATTTATATCAAATTTTCTTCTAATTTTATCAATTAAGTACCATAATTTATACCAATTAAGTACCATAATTTATACCTATATTTTTAAATTATCTTTTTTATATTAAATCGTAAAGTTATTTGCAAAATACAGTATAAATCTTTAAAAATTAATTTTTCTAAATATTAGTTACAGATATAAAACAATTTATTTTGAATAAATAATTTAAATTGGTAGAATAAACAGATAAAAAATGTATGGTAAAATTATGGTACTTAATTGGTAGAAAAATTGATATAAATTATGTGTTTAAAACTCTATATTCTTTTGAAAGGTACCGAATAATTTAAACAAAATTTAGAAAATATTTACTCTTTTCAATTTTTACTTTTTCAATTTATATTGTTTGAATTTTTACGTTTTTTTATATTTTTATAGTGTGAATTTTGTGATTTTTGTGAATTTTTATACACTTAGGATAAAAAGTAGTTTATTAACTAGTAAGGGTATTTTTGTCTATAATCCTTGGTCAATCACTAAAATGACATTTCATGAAATTTTACAAAAATATAATGACATTTTTATGACTTTCTTTTTATTTTAGGGCATTTCATGAATTAGTCAAAAAATATAATGACATTTTATGAAATTTCCCATATTTTTTATCAGTTGAAACTTTTTCTTCTTTTATTAACATTTTGAGAATTTTTATTCAATATACTAAGGTTTGTATACAATTATAATTCATTTTAGTTATTTAGTTGATGGCTACAAACTTTGACTTAGAATAAAAGTAGAATATTAAATTTTTCCATATATATCTTGAAGTCAATTATCTTAAAATGACTTACAGATATATATTTTTTTACTTTGGATAAAGCCCCTAATTCTATACGAATTCACCCATAGTAGCTTTAGACATGAATTCGAAGGTAAATATCATAAATGATAAGCTATGCATCCTTTGACAGATAAAATACGAAAATCATTTGATGACATTTTTACTATAAGATTGCCAATTAAGTGATAAATTTAATAAATACTTAAACGCAAATGGGAGCGCCCAAAAGTCAAGAAGACAAATCGTTGACCAAATATCACCATTTCCTCGGTAAGCATCCCGTTACACACCCTGTAATTCGGTAACCCCCGCCAGAAACACGAACCAACTATTCTTGTAATAATTGCGATTGCCTGGAAGCCCGGTTTTATCTCGCCCCAACATGCGTTCTCAGAATAGCCAGAACTATTTTCCCTGTTATTCTCAGCCTTCCCTGGCTCAGTCCTTGGACTCTCGTCGGGGTCACCGCCTTGACGCTGTCTCCAGTTCCATGAGGCAAATAAAACAATGGAAACGGAGAAAAATCATAACCATTTTCTCTGCCATAGTTGTATCTCATCTAAATAAATAAATAATAACTCCAATAATGGAGATGATGACAAGGACGCCCTGCAATCTCCTCCTCTGCCGCCGCGTCCTCCTCGTCTCCACCTGCGCTTACCTATTCTTCGCCTCAGCTGCCGTCGGACAAATGGTGAACCCTCTCCTCCGCTCACACATGCGCCGCACCAATCGCCCCCACCTACCCCTAAGCATATTATCCCAACAATTCCTTGTCGCACACAACAGAGTCCGGGCACTCCACGGCGAACCCCCGCTGTTGTGGAGCGGCCTCCTGGAGCGCTACGCGAGGGATCAAGCTAGAATGTTTGCCCGCACCTGCACCGTGACCGACTCCCAGCCCCAAGGCCGTTTCGGCGTGAACGGCTTCTTGACAATACATCCGGCATGTGGCCACCCGCTAGAATCGTTTCTTCCTGGGCATCCGAGCGCCGGTTCTTCAACCCTAAATCACTCAAGTGCTTGAACCCGTTTCAGAACGCGTGCGGACATTACACACAGGTCGTGTGGTGGACGACCCAGCGAATTGGTTGCGCACAGGCACCGTGTTTTAGCAACAGAGAGATGATCACAGTTTGCGCCTATGACCCGGCGGGAAATAATCGGAATCAGAACCCGTTCGCTCACTGACCATGACACATAGTAGGGTGCAGAATGAGTGGCTGGCCAGGCGGCGAGACGGCGGGGAAGGATTCATGTTGGTCTTATCATCATAAAGAAATAGAAAAAGAAGATGCATATTAGCTAATTATAGTCATGTAATTCGTCAATTTTCCATCGGATCATTTTTCTTCCATTTTCGTTAGATAGTTTGTCATTGTGGCTACTTCATAAGAAATTTAAAAACTATTTAGTGCATTCTCCAATTTTGCTACATATCTTTGAAGATTTATTAGATACAATAATAAGTATAACCAAATATACTTAGGGGGTTTGTTTTGACAATCATGAAAGAGAAACAAATATTTTGATACGTGTTTGTTTAGGTAGTTTTTCTTATTTTAAAAAAAAGATAAAGTAAATGGGATTAACTTAAATATTATGAACTTGAAATGAGTTTGTCTTTCTTTGCAGTCTTTGATTGACAACCGGTTACCGGTGAGTGATGGATGTTAATCGTCGGTCGATGGATGTCGATCATCGGTCGGTGATTGTTGATCACCGTTGACTGGTGATTTT
Source organism: Limonium bicolor (assembly GCA_023374045.1). Lineage (NCBI taxonomy): Eukaryota > Viridiplantae > Streptophyta > Magnoliopsida > Caryophyllales > Plumbaginaceae > Limonium > Limonium bicolor. The sequence goes on along the minus strand of CM041777.1, from coordinate 32,096,331 downwards.
TTTTTTATTTTCATTGCATAAACAAACAATGAGAAAACTTTAAATTTTTTCCATTCATTTCCATACTCTTTCATGATTTTGTTCTATTTCCTCTGTCCAAAAGATAAACTCCCAGTGTATTACTAAAGAAATAAAGAACTATAAAATACTTGAACGATTATGAATCCTTAGAGCATTCCTCATATACAACATAATCAACCATGAAGCATGTTTTCCTGACAATGACAGTTGATATGTTGCTCAATTCATCCAAAATTGACAACATATGATCCAAGCTCTTAAGGAAATTCAAAAAAGGGTTCAGTAAAATTCATTTCTAGAGTAAAAGTGTTTTTTTCTTTCTTCATCCAAAACCAGCACCATCCGATAAAGACAATTGTCTTGGTAACCCACGTTCGGAAATTCCTGAATGGGTTTAATTTCTTTGTCTACCTCAGGCACATATGGGGCGTTCGATAGGGAGCTTTAGCATATTAATCTGTTTTTAATGTGAGACTAGTGTCATATTTTGATTGGATCTATCTACACTCATACCCCACAAAAAGCTATCTGTAGTACACATGACAAACCACCATTCGTAAACTACAGTTAACTTCAACAAAAGCTTATATTTGAAGCTTTATCCTAAATATTAATATCCCCATTGAATGCCCCAAACCCTAGGGAATTAAATGATCCTTGAGAGTATCCAATGTGTACATTATCTTAGCGTTTGTCTATCTTTCATCAACTTCCTCAATCTTACAACTTCTCCCCAAAATCCCGCTCTACCATATATTTTAGCTAACTACACATGTGTGGTCGAACAATCAAGTTCAAGCGCTAGCCTACTCTTAACAACCTTACTTTCATTTCTCATGAACATTGCAGGAGGCTAGTAGACCCATATGACATCATTGGGTTCACAGGCATTCTCAGGACCAAGTCCTATACCTCTTCCAAGGACCCAACTCGAAATAGGAGATGAACAAAGCACGAAAGATGGTTCACATCTTGGTTAAGAAGGCAATACACATACGTAAAATGGTAATAGTTAAATAGAATTATCTTTGATTGAGTATGCCAACATATCAATAAGAAGAGAGGATGAGAGACGTTCTCATCTAGGTTAAGAAGGCAACACGCATATATCAATCAGTAATAGAAAAATACAATTGTCAACAATAAGAAAGGATACAGACGAAAGTAATAGAATAGAGAGTGATGTTACTTTGAGCTCCTCTCATGTTCTTCAATACATCTATAGCTTGGCCAAAGGGACCTTTGAGGGAATAGCATGCAATCATTGCATTTGAATCACTCAGGTCCAAGATATATTTTCCTTATTGTTCATCAATTGGAACATACTTCAAGCATCATTGACATGTTAGGCATTAGTAGTGCATGGAGATAACAACATTTAAAACATGGATGTGGGTGTCGAAACCTGACTGTATGATTTAGCGTTGAAGGATTCTTCCTTTGCCCAGAGAGCCATAACCATGCAGGTAGACAAGAGACAATACGGTGTAAGTTGAATCATTCGATTGGGCGTTGATAAGCTAGTTTCTTATTTGGTGTAAAAGCTTCAACCAGAGATCAACATCCAACACAGTGCAAATGTAACAATCAGACTCTCCAATATACCACATTTCTTACAAGATTTTTATCAAACACCTTACTCGTAGCGCTTAGTTTGGAACACTTGTAATACAATTCACAAGCGAGCTACCCACGTCGACACTATGGAAAAACCTATTGATTGACAAGCAGTGAAGATGAGCTTCATACTGATGATCTCCAAGAGACCCGTAATCACCCCGTGCTCTTAAAATTACTACACACCCAAAGTCACCCTTTCTCGCTAGCCCTTTTTGTAACACCCCATCCCACATTAACACACTTAACAACAAACTGCAGCGGAAAACATACTTCATCACATTACTTAACTCGTTGGTGTTACACGCCGTTAACCACCCACGTGGCTAACAAGGCTATTACATATACAATGTATCGGTCTAATGGACTAGATTCCCGAGCGACTACACATTACTGTCCCTTTCCATTAACAACAACAACCACATATACCTTTCAACTGTACCGAGTATTCACAAACTAATGCCGATAACAATTTCGGTCTTACTACACCTACTGTACATATATAACTTAAATGATTACCCATGTACAAACGACTACCCCGTCCTACTCTCGAACGGCTTCCAGCTCCTTGTACCTGAAATAGGAAAAGAAGAGAAAAGGGTGGCCCCCCCAGGGGCTCAGCACCTTTGCTGGTATGGTAATCCCGCAGCCCGCATGCTACCGGGCCACGCACAACTAATTGTCGTCTTAGCATGCGGTTGATTATATTTGAATCATGCATGTAAACTATAAACACACAACACATAACATTCCACCACAATGGGCTCAACAAACAGATAACACATCCTTACTTGATAAGTCACTCATTGTGTTCATTAACCCTAGAGGGTTCTCCTCTAGTGGAGCTACTTCCTTAATAGACGACACTTACCCAATAATCGGGTTATCCATAAACGTCTCTTTTATAAACTGGGATTCATATCCATGATCCACATACACCACATAACAACACTTTTCACGTTTCAACGTGCACATAACATAACATCGCAATGGGAATTGCAGTACAACAATAACACATAACATAACGGGAACGGTTCTCTTAGGAACCGACCCAAACATAGTTAATTCACTTATGAGCCTAGAGAATGATGTCACCCTCATGATAAACTCGTTATACAACACTCATTACCGTCCTAATAGTCGGACGAGTAACTTAAGTTAAGATGGTTCGGATATAGTGCCCCGAACACACCACACAAACACATGTTCCCCCTAAACCGATCATAAGTCAGAATAGCTAAGCTTTGGAGTAAGCTAATGGGAGATCGTAACCCGTGGAGGAAACAACCATAACAGAGAGGAGGGTAAAGCTAAGAAGGATACCCACTCCCAAACAACGCGCGACCGGAACGACCGGATTCCTCACCCCCCATAATATATATATAAACATAGTTAAGGGCTCCACTGTGGAACCTATCACATCCATACACCATACAGTATTACAACTGGATTAAACACACAAGGGAGGTCCATACATTCACACACAAACATCACACAATTAACTCACGCATAGCCGTGGTTAGAACGTTCCCATGGTTTGGGTCGTTAAATCCGGATACCGTTCTCTTATGTGATCCTAGATTTGGTTAGCTAAGGTATAACACTTTCGAGGTTAAACGGTATCGGAATTGAACACGCCACATAAATGAATTACTATAAACTCATTACATGTTTTATCTTACAACGTGGCAAACATACAGAAAAACACATTGGCATACAAGCCGGTGTAATCCGGTAGGACACAGGTTGCAAGAAAACCATACCTTGGTCCTTGCTGCGAACGTGACCCGCCAAGCGTAGTCCCTAAACATAATTAATAATGTCGGTTAATTAACTTACTTAACTTTAAAGTTTACTAAGTATTTTTACATGATTATGTGTCATGTTTCCTTACTTAATTCACACTTGATTATCCTTGTTATACCCACTAGGGTTTACTACTTAAGTCTCTCTTGTTTATTTTTTTTTAACAAGTTTTGGTCCGACCGACCTTACCGACCGACCTTACACAAGGTCGGTCCATTCCAGAGCATATTACCGTTTGAAAGTTTTACCCCGACCGACCTTGCAAGTCCGGTCCCCAAGGTCGGTCCATTCCCGAGAGTTTTCCGTTGAAAATTTAGGCCGACGACCTTGTCAAGGTCGGTCCCAAGTTCGGTCGATTCCAGGGACTCAATTCGTACCCAAAATACAAGCCCGACCGACCTTGCAAGTCCGGTCCCCAAGGTCGGTCCATTCCAGTAACTCTTTCCGGTAGTGTAAACTGAGCTCGACCGACCTTGCCGGTCCGGTCCCTAAGGTCGATCTGCTCCAGACCTTTGTTTCTAAATTCCTATTTGACTCCAAACTTCACCTCATGTATCCTAGTATGTTCTAACCACATTTGGCACTTCAAACACATCTTTAGCCATGTACTAAACTCCTTAAATCACACACCAAAACCATCTTTATCATTCCATAAATTCCTTACAAAATTCCTAGCACTTGCAATGTTTTCTCCTTAGGATTTCTAAGTGGTATTTCACCTATAATGACCACTATACCAAGGTGTTTCCTCTACACCTTAACATCATCTCCCAAGCATCTTTTCTTACTAACTAAATTTCATTGTACATCAACATTACCTAACCCTAAAACAAACTTCTCCAAGACTTTATTACATCCCAAAACACCCATTGGACTTCTAGAACTTCAAGATAGTGCCTAATTCCTCGTAGCACTATATAACACCCTAATACATGTTTTCTTCCCTAGTAAACATTCATTCATTCCTCACATTTCCTAGTTCACCAAAGCTCATTTAAACACTTAAATCTCCTTATACATTACCCAAATTTTGCCATAGGTTCTCCTAGCACAATGTCATACCAAAACACATTGTTTTTCGCCATAAAACATTCAAGAACACTTAAATCCGTCAAGAACCTTCTCACACACAAAACTTCACCAAATTTACACTACATCACAATATAGTGCATAAACAAATTGCTTGGCACTTAGGCCCTTAAATAACATGGCTCTTAGGCCCTTAAATTGCATAAACCATAAACACTGAATTTCCCACATAATATATTGCCTTTGACCTGCAAATACACTCAACATCTCATATGCCCTTTAATAATCTCCTTAAGAACAATTCACTAGCTCTTTTCCCATTGGCTCCTTAGGTATTTTATTAAGCAAATCAAGCTCATTTTTCCTAAGGCATTTAAACTACATTTAGATAGTTTGTTTACCTCTTTTCCTTCACAAGTTTTTCATTGTGATCCCTTGCTCCTTCTTTGATAGAAAACCGGCAAGGCTTTGATTGCTCGTCAAACTTCTAATCAATGTACAAGCAAGGTAATGAGTATTCAAGCTTCATGCTTAAACTCATTGTAAACCCTAGGTTATATATATTGTCTATACACTTTAGGATAGTTGTTTTACCTTGAAATAAAAAGGAGAGCTTGAACAAGCATCAAGAGAGGAGTCCTCCTTGTCCTTTAAAGATTGAAGTGGAGCTATGGAAAACAAGAGGAGACACCATTAATGGTGAATTTTCGGACATGTAATAAAAATGAAGGAAATGTTGTTTTCTTTGGTTTTTCCTTACCTTGAAGCAAAGGTGATCAACAAGGCATAAAAATATAGACTCAAGCTCCTTCCATGGAAGTTCTCCTTGGCACCGAAATGGTGGTTTTGAAGATTTGAAAGGAGGAAAATGAAGAGCTTGCTCCAACTAGAAGAATGGTGGTCTTGAAATTGGATTTGGATCATGGAGCTAGAAGATACAAGCATTCAAGGATGGAGATGATATGTTTTTGCTGTAGCAAAAACGATTTCAAGAAGGGAGGATGGAGAAGGCTACGGTGGTGAGTGAAGGAAATAAGAGAATGAGGTGAGAGAGTACCCTTGTTTAGATATTTATGTAATAAAGTAGAATAGTACCTTACAAAAACCGGCCCCCTTATATTACTTAGGGGTGTTTTGGTCTTTGTTGACCAATTAACTTACTTATATTGACTTATGTCATAAACTAGCATATTTTAGTTGATATTCACAAAAACAAGGCACATACTTGTGAAATTTTTGATTTCCCATTGATTTAGACTTCCAAATGTGATACTAATTAGTACACATGTTAATTAGAGAGTAATGATGGACATTTAGCCATTCAAAACTCATTTACAAGACAATTTTTCAAAAATGTGCTTTAAGACTCCTTAAAGCACATTTTGTATTTTAACTTGTTTTCAAGCTTGGTTTTCTTTAGTAATTGATTTAATATGTTCATTAACATATTTATAAGGTATAGGTATGACCTTTAGGTCTTATACAAATTTATCCCAAGCTTAGAGCACATTTTTGCCCATATTGACTTTAAGGTATTTATTTGTGTTTTATTTGGTTTAACTGTCCACCAAGGTTTCCTAAGGACTTAATTAGCCTTATTAAATCATAATTGAATATCACTAAGTCTTGGTAGGCTCTTTGGGTCCCAACCAAGTTCGCTCCAAGTTTAGAGCATGTTTTTGCTCAAACTGTATTTATGGTACTTTATTGCTTTCACCATGGTTTAAATCGTACACTGATGTTTCTAAGGCACTTTTTAGCCTTTAAATATCATAGTTAGTATTTAAACAATATATCTTGGTTTGGGGTATTTCAATCTACCCCCCTTAAAAGAACTTCGTCCTCGAAGTTCACACTTCCCACGCATCAATTGAATTAGAACACGAGGATTACTTACAAAATAAAACTTTCGTAACCAAACATACTTTACATCACAACCTCGGACTTAACGGTCCGGGTACATATACACATCCATACATAACATAACATACTCACATGATAACCTCGGACTCAATGGTCCGGGTATCTTAACAACATTTGCACATACATAACAACCCTTAGACTCTTGGGTCTGGGTAACATAACAACATTTAGACCCATAGGTCTTGATAACATACACTTTTGGAACTCAAGGTCAAAATAATATTTATTACACATACCACACAACATGTCTTAGCATGTATGGCAACCAAAAATATTTTTTACATTCGCTGTGATCCCGCAGAACCCGGTCGCGATGGACACCTTCTGGTCCCCGTTCCTTTGGGAGATCAAAACAATCACTTAAATTAAATTTTTTTTAACACATATGCTGCCCATGTCACCGGGCAAGTACTACGAAAATATTCTTTGCTAGGTTAAGTATAAGAGGATCCTTTATTTCAAATGTTAACCGACTGTTTTGAAAACACCAATTGGAAATCCTTTTGAAAACACATACAACTCCAAGTCCAACTTATGTTCTTTACTTCTTTTCTTAGCGTGGTTAGTTGTGACCACTTATAGGGAGCTTCAAGAATCATCCAACCCTGATGTGATCAGCATCAGTGTTGAACTATCCTTCCACCCCAATTTGTGTTCGGCTTCCCTTGATCGCATGCAAATCAAGCTCCACCTCCCACTTCATTTCAAGCATCAAATAATACACTCATTTCCAAATTTCTATCTTTTAGTCATTCTAGTCATAATCATACATCTCCAAGGGATAGAACTCTGTCTATCAGTTATTTCCATTCACTTTAATCCTGCTACCTAGGGAATCTTATTCTCACTAGGTTCTATGTCGGTTTCATACCCTTTCACGAATCACTATATTACATATATACATATTGTAACACCCCTATAATAATAAAACAACAGCAGAAAATAAACTAAAGATGCTACAAACCATCGGGCTCCAAACACCCGGTACCAACCTCACCAATTATAACCATTACAATTAACTAAGTTACGGTCTGAACTTCGAGAAAACTTAACATAAACATAACAATAATAAAACACATTCACTCTCCATAAACCTAATCCCATCCCGATCACTCATGCTCGTCGTGGCCACCTGTAAATCAATTTGTACCTGCAAGATGAAACCAAGCAGCCCACCCCGAGAGGGGTGAGTCAGTTCCCTGGAATGGAACTGGTACAATTCTCCAAAAACAAACTTATAAAACATAACTCTTCAAAATAAACAGTAACATGAAAACAAACTCTTAAAAGTAAAACAGAGATAAAGCACTTCAAAACAATCAAGTTAAAGAGAAAAGAAAACAAGACAAAGATAGAAGATAGAGAACTTCCAAACCAAGTCGTCCACTTAAGTAGTCACACCACATAGTTAGTAAGCATCCATTGTTGATGTTAGAACCAATTCTGGTTAAGAAGAGAAAGACTTAAGTAGTCACAAAGGACTAGGAGTGACATTAATATCCATAACCCGTGGTAGACAGTTCATGTCTCCACCATTTCAGAAGATGATTCCCATAGACAAAATATACTCAAGAGTGGAATAAACCAATTGGGAGAGATGGCCCCCACCGCCAGTCAGTTGTCACAAGGACGAGGTAAACAGACCTCCGCTGTCAGTTGTCCATATGGACGAGGTATAGCAGACCTCCGCTGCCACCGACCCGTTCTCAGTCATCGGTGAAAAGTGTGTGCACCACTTAATAGAAATAATCCATACTCAATACCAAGAATAACACTTTCCCCATATTCCCATTAGATTTTTAACTGCACGAGAGCAATACCAAAACACTCAGTCCTACAGAGTGCAGAGGCGTAAACCCTCAACAATTAATATCCAATAGAAAGAATCCATTTCCAATAAGGCTGATCAAACTCGACTCATGGTTGAAACATTACCCATTATCCAAAGGAAGAATTACCACTACCAGATATTTTCCTATATTCCCAGTCACCCCACTAGATCATTAACTGCACAAGAGCAATACCAAAACACTCAGTCCTACAGAGTGCAGAAGCGTAAACCCTAGGCAGTTAATATCTAGTGAAACAACTAGATAGGAGGAACCAATAACCAAGGAAGTTTCACATACAGGCTCAGTTAGTCACATCAAGCTCAGTTAGTCACACAACAGTCTCATTTTGAAATCCATTCAAGATCAGTTGGTGTTCCAAAACTTTCTATAAAGTCCATCAGCAAAAGTATCAAGTACGAGAAATCGTACAAAACATTCCATAAAGTCCAAAACACATCAAGCTGAGTATGAGAAATCGTACCTGGGTAACGCTGTAGCAGTTCTAATCAACTTGCGCAAACAATCAACAGTACTCTAAAATATTAAAGGTAATCTATCATCAATCACTTGTAGCCTATGTTACGCTTAAATAAACTCCTTACTCTTATTTCAAAGTCTTAATTATCTTTTAAGCCCTCACTTAAATGTTATGTATAATCTTTGTGTTATCTGAGAACGTTGTATAGCCCAAGGTGGTAAGATCAAGGAATGTATGCGATCAACATTTGCTAATTGTCCACTCCTTTCCACTTTATTCATACTTAACCACAATCTTCACATTCAAGACTTTTGAGACCTCTATATCATAAATGTGTTTATGTTATATAATTAAATCTAAGAATTTCGATAATAATCTTAAGCTCAATACCTTTATTCTTAATTTTAGAATAAACATTGTATTATGACCTATGATGGACTCATCTCAGAATGCTATACTATTATCTCACAATGTAAAGATTATGTATTTAAACAATATCTACTAGACAACCCATTATGATTAAGTCTTTCCCTTAACTTAATTAAGATCTACATCTTGTATATTGGAATCATAATGTTGTAGATACAATTTATTATAACTTAATTGAGCCACTAAACTCAATTATCATATCCTTAGTTCAGAATGACTTCCTATTATAACCGTCCAATAATCTTGCCATAAGATGTTGAATTACCTCTCATATTGAAACAACTATATTATAGTTAACTTAGACTTATCGAACTCTTACATTTAGTATTCACAAGGTACATTATTTGCTTAATTATTACCTATATAATAAGGTGTTTAAATATACCTTTTATGTATCCTTACTTACCTTTAATCTCCTAAATGTTTTATTTTTACACACATACACTCTATAGACTATGTATAATCCTTTTGTACTAAACTTCAATAAACTTAAGCCTTAAATACGTTTTAAATTATTTTACAAAGCCTAAGGTTTCAAAGGAATAACTTAATAAATTAATTCCCTTTATTGTATTTAGGATGGACATATATCTACATAGAGTAGAATGTATCAAAGAATTAAATTCTGGTTCGTAAGCGAAATTGTTAATTATATGAAAATTCTCATATTTTATATTCAAATAACCTATCATTAATTCCCATTACCGTAAATATATCAATATAATATCAGATGTAACTTAGTTTTATCTAACAAAAGGTTCAAAGGTTTTAAGTATCAAATTCCTATTTATAAACCTTCTATAAATTCTAACTACTAAATACCTCACTTAATTGTAAACTCACATCCTAAGTATTGGTAATAAATGTTATAAATGTATTTCATATGGCTTATCTAATGCCAGGAAACTTAAGGATTATTATTTAGATAAATTTCCAAATTATAGTTTAATATAGTTTTATATCATAACCCTTTTAATGATTTTATCTTAAAACATTAAGTTATATTCCAATACCATAAATGTTAAGAAATGATTAAATCTAGACTTACTAATCCACCTCACATTTAGATGTAAAAGTATTACATTTATTCATTAATTATATAGTAAGTTCTATTTGTGTAAAATCTAATTACAAATATTCCTAAGTCCCAACTTATTAATTACCTAACCAAATTATAGATTTACATTATGGTCTTTGACAAATAATATTACACATGTATTCTAATATGGTTTATAAATCTTAGAAATCCAAGATAACTCTTTAAGCTCAATTTCATAACCACAATTCAATACTAGCTCATATAATATTCTTTTAATAGTATTATGTATAGGTTTAGTTTAACTTATTAATTCCTTCATATTCTATTTGCTATAAGGTATTTTATGTCTTTTATTTATTTATGTATTTATCGTATATGTATACTAGGATTTATTCAAGACATTCTTTATGTAGTTTTATTGCATTTAATTATTTATATTAACTTTTACACATATCCACATCCGAAATATGGTTTATAAAATAAAGTATTTTCCTTAGTTTCAATTAAGTATATTAACCACCCTATTATATAACCAATATACATGTAGATTAATTTAGTTCCTTGATTTAACCTAAGTTACTATTTTATTCCTTAGTTTAATTAAAAATATTAACTCCCATATAATATAGTAAATAAAATGTAGGATAATTAAATTCCTTAATTTATATAAGTTTCTACTAAGTAAGTATATATACATATAAGTAAATAATTTCACTTCTCTTAAAAGCCAATACCAAAACATTTATAGACTTACTGTTATAAAATGTTAATTTAGCTTCCCTTATTTTCTCCAGCTTAAAAGTTAATTCACAAACCATACTTTAATTTTTGGTTACATTAAAAACCTTATATTATAGGTTATTCTTATGAAAAACTCATAAACACAATTTTTAAAACCTTTTACCATTGCCCAAAAATTCCCAAATTTAATATACAGTAACTATAACATTTTAGTCATATTATAAAATTTTTATTTCATAAAAATATCGTTTTAATTTAGCCAAATAATTCCAGAAATCCCGTAACTTGCAAAAATCATAACTTACGTTTAAAAACTCCAAAACCATATTAATTTACATCAAAATAAACTATATTAAATAAGGAATCTATGGTTAAAATTTCAAGTCAAAATACTTTCGGGAAGGCCATTAACTAAAATCAACAAGTTAGAGCTATTTACTGAAATTTATAGAAACTTTTATAAACTTATTCTGAGACGATTTAATCTCGGCCGTCCAATCTTTTAAAACGAGATCGGACGGCCCCTGTACTCCTAGTTCATCAGCGAACATAATAACCAAGTCGAGTACTAAATCGCAGATATCTCCTAATCTACAGAACGAAATCGAGTGATTCTTGTTTCTATGGATTCGAAATCGAATTTCGGTTCTATTGATGCCAATTTCCCCAATTATAATGCAGTATACATCGAGTTTTGAATTCAGTTCGAATGTTAGGGTTTATATTAGCTACAGAAATACGATTCGAATTCTATTCTACAAATTCTCCTAATCTAACACGTAATTGATTAAATTGAGACATGGGTTAGACCGATAACTTGATTTCGAATGACAATAACGGAGCAATTGACCGGAAGCTTACCGGAGTTGCAAAAACGGAGAGATTCGATTTCGGTAAATCTGGAAAAATATGAACTTTGAGCAGTTCGTGGTGCCAACTTCGAAGATCTATAACTAGCAGTACAAATCGAGTTAGACTATGAGTAAGGGCTCATTGGAAAGAGCAAACTTAGATCTACATATTGATAGCAAGAACTAATCCTAACTCGCATCACACAGAAAGAAATTATAGCTAGAAGTTGCGAGTTTACCTTACAGTTTCGGTATTATTTTATGTGCTGGCGAAACCGAAACTTTAGACACCTTTCCCTTCCAATCGGTTGAGAATTGGCTTAAACCATAAACATGAAAGTTTTAGAGGAATTAGAGCTCTTCAAAACGAGCTAAAGAACATGGAATTTGGATGAGTAACGAAGAAGTTATGGCTGATCGAAGTTACCTGATTCGAAGAGAAAACTAGAATTGCAGTTTCGGTTTTTGCAGGGTGGCTACTTTGACTCGATTTTCTGGTTGATTCAGAATGAGTTAGGGTTTGTATGAGTTATAGTTGTTTAGAGGGAATGTAGGAGAAGACAACAAAGAAGACGGCATTGAAAAATATGGAGAGATGAATGAGATATAGCCGTCTAAAGTTAGGGCAAAATACTGAAATCTGTTACCGAAATTCAAGGGATAGAATCGGCTAAGTGTTGGCGACCCGTGACAGAGTGACACGTGGCATCTTTCAAATTTTTGACTCTAAACTTCAATCTAGCATAACTTTGGCTAGGATGATCCGTTTTTGACGTTCTTTTTATCGATCTTCATGGTTTTCCATAACCTATTTATTGGTATAGGTTTCATGGCCTGGTTTGACCATTCTCAAAAAGTCAACTCTAGCAAGGCTTAATAAGCTTTAAGGTTTCTAGAATTTTATATTGACTTTTATGTTTCAAAACAATGTTCCAACACTTCCTAAAATCTTTATAATATAGTTGGAGTGTTTAGAAATTTTCCCAAGATTTATGGACTTATAAATCTTATTATTAAATTCATAATACTATATAATAATATATAATAATTAGGGTTAAATAGGAGAAAACCCCTAAATAAATTTCATAATTCCATATAATAACTTAATATTCATAATTCCATATAATAATTTAATATTCATAATTCCATATAATAATTTAATACTTAATAGTATTATTAAAGGTTTAATAAAAGAAATCCCCTAAATTAATTTAAATTAATTTAGGGGTATTTCAGTATATCCCCCTTAAAAGAAACTTCGCCTCGAAGTTTAAGAAAATCAACTAGTAGGCACTCACACCGCTTCGGGTGTGCTAAGACAATGATAATTCCAATGAAATTCCATACCAATCCAATCCTTTATTTCCATCCATTTCCATAACAACATTCCACTCGAGATTACTCAAACTCAAAACGAACCAAGATATACCAAGACATAGCATGATGAAAATCAACAGTCACATACTGTGTCATATTGTAAAAACCAAGCACATACAAACACCTCTCATTCTGCTAATACTGTTCTCCCTTTACTAACAATGCAACGAGTCATAATCCGGATGAGATAACGAAGGAGGAGTATGCCAGCATATCCCCCTTAAAAGAGCTAAGGTACGCCCTCGTACCGCTACTAACGGCACATTCAAAGAATTCAACACCTTATTAACCAGCTTTGTTGTGAATTTACTGCACCGTTGATTTTATCTATGATCGTTACATATATCTGTATCACTTGATTGTTATGTATTGTATTTCCTTGGTGGTTATAAAATTTTATCTTGATTATTATCCATTCATTTAATGACTGATACGAATTATATGTCCATATATGATCATTTATCATATCAATTATATTACCAAGCTATAAACCAGGTGTAACGTACTTGAGTAGTTTAACATAATATTCCCGATCATTTAATAATCCTCAATAATCTTCCAAAATTATCTTCAAAGGTTTATTAGCCAACCATATGTTAAAACTCTATAAAATAAATATTCCCTGCGACTTTTCAAGTTTCAATTGCTTTTATAATTAACTATAGTATTCTAGACGAACCATTAGGTATTTACGTCATAAAATTTACTTATTATATATTTACATAATTTCACACAAGGCAAGTTTTAGGAAGTTCTTATTATCTATAATGTAGCTCCAAAATCTGATTCCTTTATCTTAAAATTTATATATTATTTTTTTTCCTAAGGTGGGGACTCTATATAAAATTTTAAGTCAAATGAGCTAGTCTAACGAAACTCACTCACTCTTGGTAATTATTTTTCTTAAGGTTTGTTCTATGTAAGTATTCTCCTGATTATTAAATCTTAGTACTACTCCCTTAGACAATGGTGCTTTTGTAAATATCACTCTTAGTGTGACTTCTAAAATTTTATACATGTATAATGTTAAACTTCCAAGTAAACATGAGAATTTCCAATCTTTAAGTACTCTCAATTTCTCACTAATGCTCAATATTTCGAGTATTTAAGGATCAATGATATTTAGTTTAGTGTTACTCATGTGTTTTCACTCCATAGGTAAGTATTTTTCACCAAGGATTTAACTCGGTAAACTCTTACATGTATGAAGTTAGTACTGGATCTTAATATATAAGTTTTGAATTGTTCATTGTGGCTAGTAATGAAATATGCCTAGCTCAAGATTTCATGATGGTAACGTCTTACCCCACTTCCCCTCAAGTTCAACACAATCCATCACCTGCGTAGAAAATTATATACGATTAGATGACAAGGCTTGTCTAGCCCCTAAACTTCCAGAAATGGGTGTGCACCCCCACTACTTTCGGCCTAGGAGTTCGTCGCACCAGGCACTTCCCGTAGGGTGTTAGCTTTAGGTGTTTTCTTTCTAAGTTAGCATAGAGTTTTAGTTGCTTTACAAGTTCAGATGTTGATCTTTTCTAATACGCTACTAGTTCTTGTTAACTTAATAATTTTCTAGACTTAAGATTTATCTTAAACATTATCTTTAGGTAATAAATTGATACCAAGTAGTTCATGAGATTTATTTTCAAACTTTAAAGGAGTTGAAGTACTTTCACATAATATCAATACTAATTTAGTTATGTAAAGTTCTATTTGTATACTGTTTTCAACCAAAAGTATTCTTTAAAATTCTAGGAATTTGTGTACTAGCTTTTAAAGGATTGCATTTTTAGCAATGTATTCTCCATGAGTATGCTTTTGAAAAATAGCTTAATATTTGGTTTATCTCAACCAAAATCTTATCGTACTTAATATAGGATGTTCCAAACTTATATAAATATATATATATATATATATATATATTATATGTAGTTTATTTCTCCTAATCTAACACGTAATTGATTAAATTGAGACATGGGTTAGACCGATAACTTGATTTCGAATGACAATAACAGAGCAATTGACCGGAAGCTTACCAGAGTTGCAAAAACGGAGAGATTCGATTTCGGTAAATCTGGAAAAATATGAACTTTGAGCAGTTCGTGGTGCCAACTTCGAAGATCTATAACTAGCAGTACAAATCGAGTTAGGCTATGAGTAAGGGCTCATTGGAAAGAGCAAACTTAGATCTACATATTGATAGCAAGAACTAATCCTAACTCGCATCACACAGAAAGAAATTATAGCTAGAAGTTGCGAGTTTACCTTAGTTTCGGTATTATTTTATGTGCTGGCGAAACCGAAACTTTAGACACCTTTCCCTTCCAATCGGTTGAGAATTGGCTTAAACCATAAACATGAAAGTTTTAGAGGAATTAGAGCTCTTCAAAACGAGCTAAAGAACATGGAATTTGGATGAGTAACGAAGAAGTTATGGCTAATCGAAGTTACCTGATTCGAAGAGAAAACTGGAATTGCAGTTTCGGTTTTTGCAGGGTGGCTACTTTGACTCGATTTTCCGGTTGATTCAGAATGAGTTAAGGTTTGTATGAGTTATAGTTGTTTAGAGGGAATGTAGGAGAAGACAACAAAGAAGACGGCATTGAAAAATATGGAGAGATGAATGAGATATAGCCGTCTAAAGTTAGGGCAAAATACTGAAATCTGTTACCGAAATTCAAGGGATAGAATCGGCTAAGTGTTGGTGACCCGTGACAGAGTGACACGTGGCATCTTTCAAATTTTTGACTCTAAACTTCAATCTAGCATAACTTTGGCTAGGATGATCCGTTTTTGACGTTCTTTTTATCGATCTTCATGGTTTTCCATAACCTATTTATTGGTATAGGTTTCATGGCCTGGTTTGACCATTCTCAAAAAGTCAACTCTAGCAAGGCTTAATAAGCTTTAAGGTTTCTAGAATTTTATATTGACTTTTATGTTTCAAAACAATGTTCCAACACTTCTTAAAATCTTTATAATATAGTTGGAGTGTTTAGAAATTTTCCCAAGATTTATGGACTTATAAATCTTATTATTAAATTCATAATACTATATAATAATATATATAATAGGGTTAAATAGGAGAAAACCCCTAAATAAATTTCATAATTCCATATAATAACTTAATATTCATAATTCCATATAATAATTTAATATTCATAATTCTATATAATAATTTAATACTTAATAGTATTATTAAAGGTTTAATAAAAGAAATCCCATAAATTAATTATTAATTTAGGGGTATTTCACATATACTTTATCAAAATACAACACACAGTTTCATATTTATACACTGTCGGGGTTTTTGTTTCCCGGGAGTTTCTTTACTCCCTACACTTGTACTATCTCACACAACTGTTAACGAATAAACACACTTATCACAATCACAATGGTATTTCGCATCTTCTGTGCGCAATTACCACAATTAAACTATGAATGAATGCGTATGTTTATATAACGCACGCACCATCATCCAAACAAATTATTTTGTGCTATGCACAACATAGGTCACGTACACTTGTACGGTAATACACACTAAGTGGTTTTGCGCTCTACCCCCCTTAAAAGGGATTACGCCCACGTAATCAATCACTGAATCATTGGTTTAAAACGTTCTGCCGTCGTGAAGTACTTTAACTTACACGCGGTCTATTATGCAATGCATTCTGATTAGAGGGTCTTAACCACATTGGCGGTTTAGTTCCTAAACCAAGAATTCTCGTTGGAGTTTGCTTTAACTCTTAACTGGTTTCGGTTCTGGCCTGTTAGGCTTCTAGGCATTAATAATTAGCCATTCACTCCTGTTCACTATGCACATTCAACACTTGAATCACTGGCTCACTAGTTTCTGCTGCGAAACTCTAATAATTGTAGGGCTTAGTTTGCCCCATTCGTTATTCTTACTGTATTGTACATCTCCAATTATCACCTTTATCTTGGTAATAACGGTTTCTCAACTGAGGCGTGGTATCTCTTACCGTGAGCAAATTCGATGAGTTTCAAAACTTTCCATCCACTTCTCTAATAACTTACTGCGTAAACTGGTACGTATTTCACAATGATTGACTTGATTCCTTCCGACCTACTGTCGGTTGAGATTGAGCTACTACCTAATGTGTAGTGCTCTCTCAGTTATCTCCCACGCTTGAGGTATATTCCATACCGATATTTGGTATTTAGTGTTACCGTAGTCACTTGTTCTTAATCATGCCTCCACGCTTGAGTGTTTCGGTCATTATAGCGTTATAAGTCTCTTTCTACTTCCACCACCATTAACATTTCCCAAGTCCTAGCTATCCCACTCGATCATCACTGCGCAAATGCAATACCAAAACACTCAGTCATACAGAGTGTAGAGACGTAAACTCTTGGCAGTAAATCTCTTATGCGATTGCAATAGGAATTTACACTGTGTTTCACTGAGATTCTTATCTCATAGTACTAGCTACCGGCTTATTGCCCAGTCTGTTTATCATCACTTCCCTTGCATCTCCACTGAGTTTAACTCATAACTGGTCTGATCTGCCATATTATCATTCAACAACACTTATACAACCGTCGCTTACTGCGCACCATGCTCTCTCTCATTGTATAACACTAACTTACATGGTATTTACTGTCACATTAACTTCCACACATATACTTACATCATTCGTATTATGGTTCGTCACTCATTTGGATGACTACTGAATGCTCCTTGAGCATTGATCACTCGAGTCACAAGCCGACATTATTCAGCTCGGTGCTTCACTTTATACACATATGCTACTAAACTAACTACTCTCAAATAATAATAATATCGTCCATCCTTAACATATTTCTTGAGCTTAATTCACATAACTACCGCTCCAGCGGTTTCACAGTATCGAGAGGTATCCCCACTCATAAAGCAGTGGTTCGTTCTCCGCTCTATTTACTCGTACAACACAAACTTTTGCAATCGATCAAATTTACATATCACACCTTATTTGTGGCTTATAAGCCTTATTGCCTTGAGCTGCGCTCATTGTAGGCTGTCCACACACATGTACTTCTCTGTACAACATTACATGGTTTGGATGTCATATTGGGCTCCATGACAAGGTCGTTGCATCACGTTTCCTTTCATGGGATGCCCTCTTAGGATTGTCAGTCCGTCTCCTGACAACTTATGTCTAAAGTGGGTGTTAGTTTCAACCCTTATGTTTCTGTCACATTATTTCGTTCAACTATCGTTGATGTGAACACCCTTCAAGGATTGCTCCTGGGTGTTGCTAAGTTATGCCATTACATCTGGTTCGCACTTATTGGTATATTCAGTTAGCCACGCCGTTTGCGTTCTTAACTGGCTTATTATCCTCTTCTGTGAAGATCAACATTTCCTGGTAGTGTAGGTACTCATTCTGGGAGTTTCATCCCGTTCATTGCACATTAATGTGTCCACATTAGGCATCTGCTTGCCATGCACAGGCTGGGTCACCATTCCAGCTATCATGTTTATCCCTGGGATCCCTAAGACATATGCTATGTCTTTACATAACAGTTAGTGCACTTCGTATTCCCTGACTCTTAAACATTTCCTTGAAACGAATTCACTAATTCATTTAGTCTTGTTGACTTAACTGAGTTCTTTTATCCCAACCATTTTTTTTGGTAATCCTTTGCTCTTGCTTGACTTTCACTGCTGACCGTAGTATGGAGTCAACTACTTCCCGTGTTCCGGACTCTACTCGTATACACATGTGGGGTACCATACTGATACATTGCTACTTACCTACTTACCCGACTAACCCATAAGTTGGTCTGTCAGGCCCACAAGCTCCTAAGGGAGTGTGGTCGTCCCACATTACAGTTGGTACACTCGTAGTGTCCGTCACACGCCTAGGTGAAGTATTCTGTTGTCAACTCCCTTATATTGTCTTGTGACAATATACATTCTGTGCTTCGCGAACTTAATCAAGGGAAAGTCTATCCACTGTTATATTACCATGAACTCAATCCATTCCCTCGGGTTGTTACCCTTGGGTTTACTGGTTTCCTTTCCGGTTATTCAAAAGTAAACTGGGTATAACTTACCTACCGTGTGGCACTGAGGCCGGTGTAGGTCATCTGGTTTGGTTTTTAAAAGAAGGTAGAAAATGAGTATGGGTTTGAAGAAAAGAGTTTGGAATAAAACTGAGTTTGAAAGAAAAATTTTCATGGTTTCACAACGTCTTCTTGCTTTAACCAAGTCTAGCTTCTTGCTGACTGGTGTACTTCCACTTACAAAGGTTAGGCCATTAAGCCCTTCCAAGGTTATGATTACTTCACTTAACCTCTGGGTACTTCACTAAGTACTTCGTACTTGTTAAAATTTTCCCGAACAGCCCTGTTATAGCAGCACTTGCCATGGCAGTGCGCCATGCTAACTGGCTATCGTTCAACACATACCGGCTATGGTATTGTTTTATCTGCACCGTATTCAGTGGCCTTGTTGGCTCTTACTTTAATCTTACAGTCTTGACAATTAACCCTCTGGGCGACTTCTCGCTGTATTCACATGATAATCATTAATTAGGGTGTTTCCTATTCTGAGATCCCTTTTCTTAGTATTGTTTCCTCTCTAGCCCGTTCCACGCATTTGTCGTGGTTACTGAGACTTGTCTCTTGTTTGGCACTACGTTGTAGTTCCTTAGTCGTTGGTATACCGTTGGCCATTATTTAACATTTGTGGTCCCGTAGACACTCGTCTCGGGTTCCATTACTTCTTCACTTCTTGCCTGTTGCACGGTTGGTGCGTTGCAAGCTGGTTGTTCTCGACTGCTCGCATGTCGACCCAGGTTGCCGAAATTCTATTCTCTTATACATAAATTCTTCATTCTTCGTTATTAAATGCGGTTAACATTGTTCAGATGGAAACCGTCTCCGGGATTCCCAGTTTTCGGGATCTACCGTATGACAGGTTCTCCGTACCTTTAGAGGGATTTAATAACAGCCAGATCGGTATCCCGAGTATGAGAGGACTTCCATCTCTCTGGCGTTGTTTCCCAAGTTATAAAACAGGGATTGTGGAGGGCGGGATGGATTGTAGGTTTCCAGTACACACTAGTAATTCCTAACTAGCGTATCTCTCACGCCATCACTCAACCCTTAACCCAAAGTATTAAAATCCTAACTCGGTACTTCCTAAGCTCGGTAATTCAGTCATCAGAGCAATACTTCGCTCTGATACCACTTTTTGTAACACCCCATCCCACATTGACACACTTAACAACAAACTGACGAAGCGGAAACATACTTCATCACATTACTTAACTCGTTGGTGTTACACGCCGTTAACCACCCACGTGGCTAACAAGGCTATTACATATACAATGTATCGGTCTGATGGACTAGATTCCCAAGCGACTACACATTACTGTCCCTTTCCATTAACAACAACAACCACATATACCTTTCAACTGTACCGAGTATTCACAAACTAATGCCGAAATTGTTATCGGCATTAGTTTGTGAATACTCGGTACAGTTGAAAGGTATATGTGGTTGTTGTTGTTAATGGAAAGGGATAGTAATGTGTAGTCGCTCGGGAATCTAGTCCATCAGACCGATACATTGTATATGTAATAGCCTTGTTAGCCACGTGGGTGGTTAACGGCGTGTAACACCAACAGTTAAGTAATGTGATGAAGTATGTTTTCCGCTGCAGTTTGTTGTTAAGTGTGTTAATGTGGGATGTGGTGTTACAAAAAGTGGTATCAGAGCGAATGTAACAAATATTTTTGGTTGCCATACATGCTAAGACATGTTGTGTGGTATGTGTAATAAATATTTTTTGACCTTGAGTTCCAAAAGTGTATGTTATCAAAACCTATGGGTCTAAATGTTGTTATGTTACCCAGACCCAAGAGTCTAAGGGTTGTTATGTATGTGCAAATGTTGTTAAGATACCCGGACCATTGAGTCCGAGGTTATCATGTGAGTATGTTATGTTATGTATGGATGTGTTATGTACCTGGACCGTTAAGTCCGAGGTTGTGATGTAAAGTATGTTTGGTTACAAAAGTTTTATTTTGTAAGTAATCCTCGTGTTTCTAATTCAATTGATGCGTGGGAAGTGTGAACTTCGAGGACGAAGTTCTTTTAAGGGGGGTAGATTGAAATACCCCAAACCTTGATATATTGTTTAAATACTAAACTATGATATTTAAAGGCTAAAAAGTGCCTTAGAAACTCAGTGTACGATTTAAACCATGGTGAAAACAATAAAGTACCATAAATACAGTTTGAGCAAAAACATGCTCTAAACTTGGAGCGAACTTGGTTGGGACCCAAAGAGCCTACCAAGACTTAGTGATATTCAATTATGATTTATAAGGCTAATTAAGTCCTTAGGAAACCTTGGTGGACAGTTAAACCAAATAAAACACAAATAAATACCTTAAAGTCAATATGGGCAAAAATGTGCTCTAAGCTTGGGATAAATTTGTATAAGACCTAAAGGTCATACCTATACCTTATAAATATGTTAATGAACATATTAAATCAATTACTAAAGAAAACCATACCTTGGTCCTTGCTGCGAACGTGACCCGCCAAGCGTAGTCCCTAAACATAATTAATAATGTCGGATAATTAACTTACTTAACTTTAAAGTTTACTAAGTATTTTTACATGATTATGTGTCATGTTTCCTTACTTAATTCACACTTGATTATCCTTGTTATACCCACTAGGGTTTACTACTTAAGTCTCTCTTGTTTATTTTTTTTTAACAAGTTTTGGTCCGACCGACCTTACCGACCGACCTTACACAAGGTCGGTCCATTCCAGAGCATATTACCGTTTGAAAGTTTTACCCCGACCGACCTTGCAAGTCCGGTCCCCAAGGTCGGTCCATTCCCGAGAGTTTTCCCGTTGAAAATTTAGGCCTGACCGACCTTGTCAAGGTCGGTCCCATGTTCGGTCGATTCCAGGGACTCAATTCGTACCCAAAATACAAGCCCGACCGACCTTGCAAGTCCGGTCCCCAAGGTCGGTCCATTCCAGAAACTCTTTCCGGTAGTGTATACTGAGCTCGACCGACCTTGCAGGTCCGGTCCTTAAGGTCGGTCAGCTCCAGACCTTTGTTTCTAAATTCCCATTTGACTCCAAACTTCACCTCATGTATCCTAGTATGTTCTAACCACATTTGGCACTTCAAACACATCTTTAGCCATGTACTAAACTCCTTAAATCACACACCAAAACCATCTTTATCATTCCACAAATTCCTTACAAAATTCCTAGCACTTGCAATGTTTTCTCCTTAGGATTTCTAAGTGGTATTTCACCTATAATGACCACTATACCAAGGTGTTTCCTCTACACCTTAACATCATCTCCCAAGCATATTTTCTTACTAACTAAATTTCCTTGTACATCAACATTACCTAACCCTAAAACAAACTTCTCCAAGACTTTATTACATCCCAAAACACCCATTGGACTTCTAGAACTTCAAGATAGTGCCTAATTCCTCGTAGCACTATATAACACCCTAATACATTTTTTCTTCCCTAGTAAACATTCATTCATTCCTCACATTTCCTAGTTCACCAAAGCTCATTTAAACACTTAAATCTCCTTATACATTACCAAATTTTGCCATAGGTTCTCCTAGCACAATGTCATACCAAAACACATTGTTTTTCGCCATAAAACATTCAAGAACACTTAAATCCGTCAAGAACCTTCTCACACACAAAACTTCACCAAATTTACACTACATCACAATATAGTGCATAAACAAATTGCTTGGCACTTAGGCCCTTAAATAACATGGCTCTTAGGCCCTTAAATTGCATAAACCATAAACACTGAATTTCCCACACATAATATATTGCCTTTGACCTGCAAATACACTCAACATCTCATATGCCCTTTAATAATCTCCTTAAGAACAATTCACTAGCTCTTTTCCCATTGGCTCCTTAGGTATTTCATTAAGCAAATCAAGCTCATTTTTCCTAAGGCATTTAAACTACATTTAGATAGTTTGTTTACCTCTTTTCCTTCACAAGTTTTTCATTGTGATCCCTTGCTCCTTCTTTGATAGAAAATCGGCAAGGCTTTGATTGCTCGTCAAACTTCTAATCAATGTACAAGCAAGGTAATGAGTATTCAAGCTTCATGTTTAAACTCATTGTAAACCCTAGGTTATATATATTGTCTATACACTTTAGGATAGTTGTTTTACCTTGAAATAAAAAGGAGAGCTTGAACAAGCATCAAGAGAGGACTCCTCCTTGTCCTTTAAAGATTGAAATGGAGCTATGGAAAACAAGAGGAGACACCATTAATGGTGAATTTTTAGACATGTAATATAAATGAAGGAAATGTTGTTTTCTTTGGTTTTTCCTTACCTTGAAGCAAAGGTGATCAACAAGGCATAAAAATATAGACCTAAGCTCCTTCCATGGAAGTTCTCCTTGGCACCGAAATGGT